>BQNB010047585.1:7787-43030 GCA_026074375.1 Tanacetum coccineum | reverse complement strand
TATATTATATATATTTTAAAGAGTGAATTTTCCTTAGGGAATTTTCTTAATTTCTCTTGTGATATTATATCATATATTTTATAGCGTATCAGAGAAACTTAGTAAAATCACGAAAATATGATCCGGCTCTTATTGTTGAAGAAATCATGGAAAGACAAACTGACAGTAAGGTGAACCTAGAACAGTTTCAATTTCTTGTGAATCGTAGGATGAAACTAGAATATCAGGTACCAATGTATAATACTTTATTCTTTATGAATTTTTTTATTTCTTATTAATTAATTTATTATTATTGGTTGCATAGGCCATTTGTGAACAAAAGAGAATCAGCCACTCAAAAATGAAGGAGCCTCACATCACTAGGACAAAACCATTTGCTAGGCTTGCCGAATAAGAGGTAAGTTACTAGTAAATTATAGCACTTACCTACACTAGTTTCATAGAACGTAGTTCATGTCAGTGAAATGCTTCTTGTTACAGGCTACTAAAAATAATGGGGTGCATCTAACACGAGGGGAACTATACCAAATTAGCCGCACACGTAAGGATTGTAGTATTGTTAAAGACAAAGCTGCTCAAGTTGTGGTAATGTGATTTCTGAATATTTAAAATAGCACATGTTAGTATTTACATTTTCTGATGGTGGAACATGTTGTTGCTATGTAGGCATCCCTACAAGTTATTGCAAATGACTACTAATACCCAAGGTATTCAAGAAGATGATTGGACAAATGACGACTTATCCAAGGTTAAGGGGCCAGAGAAGAGAGGATATGTCCGATGTGTAGGAAAGATGCTTTCTGTTAGAAATAATGGCGCCTCATCACCTACAAGCTCACAAACAGTTGAACAGCGATTGGCTCAAACAGAAGGTGTTTTATACACCCTTGTTAACCTTTTGAAAGACCCAACAGATTATTCTTGGGGTGTCAAGAGGTCAAAAGTTATCACAATGCTTGCTGCGTTTGATGAAGTCTATGATATTTTCAATTGGAGATATAGTTTTTAGGTCTTTTTATGATATTCAGTTGGATTCAAGATTATTGTTTGGAATTCATATGTAGGATATTTCTATGTTGATAATAAAAGAATCTTGTTCAATGGCAATTGCATTTTTGTTTGAATATTAAATTGTTAGTTTCCTTTTTTTGTTAAATCTTGTGATTGAGAATGGATATTACATTGTGCCACAAATTTGGAAACATTAGTGGCAAAAACCAATATTGTAACAAATATTGGTGGCAATTGTTTTGTCACTAAAGCCAACTTACTTTGTGAACATAGTAAGACTATAATGACACAAAGTAAGTGTCACAAACTCCTTAAAGCTTTATGGTGAGAGATAATTGTGTGTCACTAAAGTTAGAATCATCAACAACTAACTATGTGTCACTAAAACTTAGAATCGTTAATAGCAACACAACATAGAAGTGCCACTAAAACCCATAAGGTCTGCAACAACACAAGTATAAAGTGCCACTAAAACCTTTTAGTGGCAGCGACATTAGTGACACTTTTTTTTCTGCCACTGATTCCCCCTCAGGTCTATAGTGACACATATTTCGTTTTTAGTGACACTTTTTGGGTGTCACTAAATGTCCCTTTTTTTGTAGTGTTCATATCTTGTAAAGATAAAGATATGTGAAAAGCTATCAAAGATATTGGATATACTATATAACAATCAAGAAAAGAACACACATTGATGATCAAAGGATGGTATGGTACAATTGCCCAAACTACAAGGATCGACACATGCATAAATATTAAAGTTTGGAACTATTTTGCAAATATCAAACCCTTTACAATCGCAAATTTTCCGGTAGAAAGTCTATATATTCAAAAGCCAACTCGTTTTATTATTCACCATCCCATCTTAAGTAAACCCTAATACCTTTTTTCTTCACATCAACGATCGTCTTTCACAAATTCAGAGTAAGATTCTTTATATTTTTTATTTTGATTATTATGATCAGTAGGTTTTAATTATACGTGATTACTAGTTAACTTTCTACGTAATATCTTGCATGGTTAGGGTTCGTTTTTGCTTGAAAGGTTAGCATTAGGGTTTTCTAACTTGTATTTTTGTTCTATAGTGAAAAAATATTGTTTATATGCTTTAATGAATGTTCATACACGCATGTGTTTACTAGTTTAAGATTGCTCACTTTTGGGAGAAATCAATATTATGGCAGTACTCCTGGATTTATATTTGTAACAAAGGCTAATCTTAATAATTCGATTATACGATCGATTTAGTGATTCAATTTGTTCTTGTACAAAAAATATGCAATCTTTATCTAGTCTTGCTAGCTATTTTTTATTTATACGTAACAAAAGGAGAATCATAGTTGGATTATATGCATGTGTTATGGCCGGTTCAATCTATATATGTTTATATGGTTCAATTGATTGGCATTCAAATAAATTGTTTATATGGTTCAAATGTTCAATTAATATATGTTTATGCATGTGTCAACTAGTGTAAGATGATTATGTATGTTTTCATTATTAAGCTAGTTTTTGGTTTTATATTTGTAACGAAGGCGAATCTTAATTGAATTGTATGTTTTGGTGATTCAGTATGTTCTTGTACCAAAAATTAATTTGTAATCTTTATCTAGTTTGTTGCTAATCATAGCAAGGTTAGATCAGTTGGTTATCACCCTCACATCTGGAGACAGAGGTGAAGGAGGGTTCGATCCTCACTCCTTGAAAGGTGAATGTCCTTTTTTACCTATGGTAGAACCGGAACCGGTCTCTCTACCTTATGTAAGGGTATGGTTGTTGTCTACTCCCCCATACACCATGGAACACGGTATCGGGACCCGTAACCCGTGGAAGACGGTATTGGATGTTACCTTACCTTTTTTATTAGTTTGTTGCTGGCTATTTTAATAGATTAACTGGCGTGAGCACTCTTGATTTAATCCGAATCTTAGTTAGATTGCGTGGTTTAGTGATTTAATCTGTTTTTTTTACTGAAAATTTGTAGTTTCTGTCTAGCTCCTTGCTAGCTACCTTTTTAATAAACTAACTGACGTTGGTGAAACATTGTATGTTTAGGATTGTGTTTTTAAATTGTGTGTTTTTTCTATATTGAAAATAATTGCTTATATGGTGTAATCAATGTTTATACATGTATCAGCTAGTTTAAGATAATCATGTATGTTCTAATAATTAAGCTCCCTTTTGGAAGAAATCAACTTGCAATCATACTCTTGAATGTACATCTATAATAAAGGTGAATCTTAATCGGATTGTAAGATCTAGTGATTTATATTTTGTTCTTGCACGTAATGACAGAAAGTGTAAATCTTTATCTAACTTCTTGTTAACTACGTAGTACTTTTTATACAAAATTAACTGACGTTAAGTTAGTACTATTTATATCCGCAACCAAAGGCAAATCTTGGTTGAATTGCATGATTTAGTGACGTTAAAAGAATAGATGTTTAGTACTTGGGTTTTTCTAAATTGTTTTTTGTTCAATATTGAAAAAAAAAATGTTTATATGGTTCATCCAATGCATATATTAATTAACTAGTTTAACATAACTATATATGTTCTAACTGTTAAGCTGCTTTTGGGAGAAATCAAGTTGCTATCGTACTCTTGGATTTATATCCATAACAAAGGCGAAACTTAAATGGATTGTATGGTTTAGTGATTTAATTCGTTCTTGTACTGAAATTTGTAATCTTTATCTAGCTTATTGCTAGCTAGTTTTTACTGAAGTAATTGACGTTAGCACTTGGATTTATATCTGTAACAAAAGACTGAATTCTTGATTGAATTGCATGATATAATTCAATATATTCTTGTACCGGAAATTTGTAATTTTTGTCTAGCTTATTGCTAGCTATCTTTTATAATTATATAATTAACGTTCATAAGAATAGCGGTGAAACTGCAGGTTCAGGACTTAGGGTTTATCTAAATTACTATGTAATAGAGGTGAATCTTAATTAATTGGATTGTGTAGCTTAGTGATTTAATTTGTACCTGTACTAACAATTTATAAGGTTTATCTAGCTTCTTGCTAGCAACTTTTTTATAAATTAATCGATCAAACTACCCTAATTTACAATTTGAACATCTATTTTTTTTATTGCAGGAATTCAATCGTAATAATCACAGCTGCAAGAACAGTGTGATTGCTACAATGGCACAGATGCAGCAGCCTATTACTTTCGAGGAAGGATGGAGTTTCATGGAGACCGGGATAGAGAAGCTGAAGAGAATTTTGGAAGGGAAACCAGAACCGCAATTCAACTCTGAAGAATACATTATGCTTTACACAAAAATCTATAACATGTGTACTCAAAAGCCTCCAAATGATTATTCTAAAGAGTTGTATGATAAATTTAAGGAAGTATTTGATGAATATATCCGTTCAACGGTATTGCCATCACTGCGAGAGAAACATGATGAGTTTATGTTGCAGGAGCTTGAGAGGCGATGGGTGAATCATAAACTAATGGTTAGGTGGCTTTCACGGTTTTTCACTTACCTTGATCGTTATTTCATTGCTCGAAGGTCTTTACCTTCCCTGAAAGAAGTTGGTCTAACTTGTTTCCGTGACTCAGCTTATGAGGAAACTAAGGGTAAAGCCAAAGATGCAGTGATTGTCCTTATAAATAAAGAACGAGAAGGAGAGCATATTGACAGAGCATTATTAAAGAATGTTCTTGGCATATTCGTCGAAATCGGGATGGAATCAATGGATTTCTATATTAATGACTTTGAAGATTTCATGGTTACTGATTCTTCTGATTATTACTCTCGAAAAGCATCAAACTGGATCATTCAGGATTCTTGTCCTGATTACATGTTGAAGGCTGAGGAGTGCTTAGAAAAGGAAAAAACAAGAGTCGGTAACTATTTGCACTCAAGCACTGAGCCAAAGCTCATAGCGAAAGTGCAAAGTGAATTGTTGGTCAACTATAGTAATCAGTTGCTCGAAAAAGAGAATTCTGGATGTCGTACCTTGCTTCGTGATGATAAGGTAGATGATCTTAGGAGGATGTATAAGCTCTTCTCTCAAATTCCCAAAGGACTGGATCCTGTTGCTAATATGTTCAAGCAGCATGTTACTGCTGAAGGAACGACTTTAGTCCAACAAGCTGATGATGCTGCGAGTAAGAAGTCAGAGAATGTTGGTGGTCCACAGGAGCAGGTGTTTATCAGGAAGACAATTGACTTGCATGACAAGTTCACGGCATATGTTCTCGGTTGCTTTTCAAATCACACCCTATTTCACAAGGCCCTGAAAGAAGCCTTTGAGGTTTTCTGCAATAAAACTGTGGCTGGTTGCTCTAGTGCGGAGCTGCTGTCTGCATATTGTGACAATATCCTCAAAAAGGGTGGTAGCGAGAAGCTTAGTGATGAAGCTATAGAGGAAACTTTGGATAAGGTGGTTAAGATTCTTGCTTACATCAGCGATAAAGACCTTTTTGCAGAGTTTTATAGGAAAAAACTTTCTCGGCGTTTACTTTTCGATAAGAGTGGGAATGATGATCATGAAAGATTTATCCTCTCCAAGTTAAAACAGCAATGTGGTGGACAGTTCACTAGTAAAATGGAGGGGATGGTGACAGATTTGGCACTGGCGAAGGAGAATCAGTGTCAGTTTAATGAATACCTTTCAAATACTCCTCTTGCCAGTCGTGGGATTGATTTTACAGTCACGGTTTTGACTACGGGTTTCTGGCCGAGTTATAAATCCTCTGATCTTTGCCTGCCTGCTGAGATGGTGAGATGTGTCGAAGTGTTTAAGGAGTTCTACCAGACGAAAACCAAACACAGAAAGCTCACATGGATCTATTCTCTAGGGACGTGCAATGTGAGCGGTAGATTTGATCAGAAAACTATTGAGCTGGTTTTAACAACCTACCAGGCAGCAGCTCTTTTGCTATTTAATGCTTCTGAACAACTTAGTTATTCTGAGATCAAGACACAGTTAAATCTTGCTGATGAGGATGTTGTGAGATTACTCGCATCCCTTTCCTGTGCTAAGTATAAGATTCTCACTAAGGTGCCAAGCTCAAGAACTGTTTCGGAAACTGATGTTTTCGAGTTCAATTCAAAGTTTACTGATAGGATGAGGAGGATCAGAGTCCCTTTGCCTCCTGTGGACGAGAGGAAGAAGGTTGTGGAAGATGTTGACAAGGATCGGCGCTATGCTATAGATGCTTCCCTTGTTCGCATTATGAAGTCTAGAAAAGTTCTCAATCATCAACAACTTGTCTCAGAGTGCACGGAGCAACTGAGTCGCATGTTCAAACCTGATTTTAAGGTTATCAAGAAGAGGATTGAAGATCTGATCACACGCGAGTACTTGGAAAGGGACAAGGAGAACCCAAATCAGTTCAGATACTTGGCTTGATCTTTACTGTTTTTACTATCATAGGACTGTTGGGGGGTGTCATTTATTATGTTTTTGGATATTTCTTTTGGCTATCTGTTTTTGCGCAGCTGACTTATGGAAACTGTTACAATATTCTTGAATTTGTTAATGATATTAGAAAAGTGTTGTGCAGGTTTTAGGAAAAAATTTGTTTGAATTATGATTCTATTAATGTATTGTTCACTTTTTCCTTGCAATGGGTTGCCTGTGAAGAATGTTATTGCAGGGTACATTGGCTTACAAACCGATGAGCAGGTAATGTGTTTTCATGGATACTCTTAGACGTATTACATTTTAACTGTCATGTGAAAATTTTGGTCTAAATATATTCTGTTACCATTCTTAACACTTAGCTTCAATGTATTACTATCTTTTAGTCCTACCGTATAACAACCACTTAACATGAGAGTATGAGCTGCTCCAATCGCTAAGAATAGCCAGCAACATGCCCATGTTCGACGACACCACATTTTTTACATCAAAAGCAATCTCGAAGGGATTTCCTCAATTTTTTTAATTGAACTTTGCTGTTTTAATTATGCTTGCAGCCGATGGAATGGTAGATTGGGCAAAAGTGCATAATTTGTTAAAAGATGATGACAAGATATGTGCCAGTTTTCCAATTTATTGTAGTGATTATGCTAATTTACTCAATGCCACGTCTACGCACGGGGTTAAAAAAACGAGCAACGTATAAAAGCAAAACAAAAAACGAATTTAACAGTTAAAAATAGTATAAGGGGGATAGTGCAATATTTTGGTAGAGCCAAACAAGTAACATGCACAAACAATGTATCCCATCCAATAAACTCTCACCCATTTTCCCAACCCCACAAATGCTTCATAAATGTTAGCCATCACTAATGACGACCCAAACCGGCTGCCGGACCATACCGAACCGGATACAGAAACTCCAAGAGTACTTTCAATCCTATCTTTCGTTCTAGAGCGACTCGTGAACAGAAACGAGATATTAAGTCTAAGCAAGGGTCCAGGGCGACGACTAGGGAAGAATTTGGAAGCATTTCATGGAGTTAGACCACCTGCAATAACTATACCAAAGTATCTAGACCGTATATACAAGTATACGAATTGTAGCCCGGCTTGTTTCGTGGTTGGATATGTTTATATAGACCGGTTGGTTCATAGACATCCTGGTTCATTGGTTGTGTCACTAAATGTTCATAGGCTGCTTGTTACAAGTATCATGGTTGCAGCTAAGGTTTTGGATGATGTGTATGTCTTGTTTCCTTCTCCTTCACATGTTTTTTTTGCATTAGATATTTGACTTTTAGTTTATAAAAATGCATAACAAGTACAAACGACAATTAACTATATAAAAATAATGAAACTTACTTATCAGCTTTTGGTAACTTGTTATGTCAAAGGTAACTTTCATTCTTGTTTGTCCCTCTATTTTTCACTTTTTCAGAAACATATTTGATGTTTTTAAGAAATAAACCAGTTGACAAAGTTTTGTGACTTTTAACTATAAATCATGTACATAATTTTGATGTTTTATGATACACAAAATTGCTATTAGAATTGGATTCACTTGCTATTGGATTTTAACAGAACTTTATGTTAGAACTCAATGTAATTTTAACGTGTTTTTACAAATGCGTATGGTAATTTTCCGTTTTCTTATAAATAATAGGCATTACAACAACGCATTTTATGCTCGAGTTGGAGGAGTAACAAATGTCGAGTTAAACAGACTAGAAGTGGAATTCCTCTTCATGTTAGATTTCAAGCTCACTGTTTCCTCTCGTGTTTTCGAAAGTTACTGTCTACATTTGGAAAGGGAGATGATCTTGTGGAATGGTACGATACCAAAGATTGAAAGAGGAATTCATACTAACGCCATTGAAGATATTGTTGAAATTTCGGTCGAAGACATGGAAAGTTTTTCTTCACCTCTCTCTAATGGTGGGCTTACATGAAACTAAGATTTATTTTTACATATTGTAAGATTCTTGACAGATACTTCCGTATAACGATAAATGTCGATTGATGAAAAATACTTTTTTGTATAAGAATTACTGTAAAAGCCAAATGAATGAGAATTATCGTCTTAACGACATCCAAAATTTAACTTTGCCGTATCTCGTATGGTTCTAATGTAACTTTCCTATCATTATTAATTGCAGACCAACCCGGTCTTTAGTAATCAGAGTGTCATTCTTAGGGGGTGTTTGGTTTGTAAAGTAGAATTAATGTTAGTATTGGATGACTAATGAAAACAGGATTGTAAACTCAGCATCCAGCTTGGCGGATTTAGCGTATGTCTAAATTATGTATCAAGTTACATGCTGTAATAGAATCTTTATTGACATAAACCATCCGTAGCCTTTGATTAAAGCGGTGGCTGATCCAATGGTGTTATACGTTTTCGTTTCAGCTAGCTTAATATGTTTGTGGTGATCCTGATACAAACGTGATAGACACTTCGACCATATAGACAAGAAAGTCACGTCTGCATCATCAACGACACACGAGTACTTCTTTCAAGACCTACAACTGATTATTAGGTATCTGTAGCTTACTAGTCGTGGTCGATTTTGGTTTAGCTACTTTATAAATTTCAAGTAAAATGCTTGTTTATATAGAAGGAATAAACCTTATAAGACTTTTTCAGTCAATAGACATAAGTAAAAGCTGATGACAACAAAAAAGATCACAGGTTTAACCCACTAAACCAACCATTCCTTTTTACTAGATACCAATTTGCGCTATATCCCAAAAATGCCCCGAAAATATCCCCTGATAACAAGTAAATGTAACAATCTTACTTCCATATTTGTCTTTTTTTAAAATGTTATCCGCGCAATACGACATGATCCCCAGGAAACATAAGACTAATATAGGTGTGAGTAATGATAGACTAATACTGTTCTCACACAGAAAGCATCACCTTCTACACTAAGGAAAACAAGATTTTGACATTCACGACTTTTTAAAACAGTTGAGCAAGCTAATAGAACATAATTATGACTATACAAAAGGATAACAACATAAAAAAATAAAAAAAAAGCTAGTCGTTGTCAGATTTGGTTTAGCTACTTTATAATTTCTCTCAAGTACAAAATTGCTTGTTTTATATATTAGATACGAGCGAAATAAACCTCACATTAGACTTTCTATTCACAATCTCACATCAAACCTTAAGTAAACACCAGCTGATGCAACAACAAAAAAGCATCTCACAGGATTTTAACCCACTAAACAACCATTTCCTTTACTACGATACACACAACTGGTTGAATTAAATGCCACATAGGTAGCTTCTAAATTTTGATGCGATATCTGTTATCAAACTTTCCATGTCGCACACTGACTCAAGCACATTCAGCCAGCATTAGGAAGAGAAAGGTGATGACTGATAATTGCACGACATTACAGCAAAACTAATTAGTTCGATAGATCTTTTGCCCCCTACATATCAAAACATTGATCACGCATCCGGAATTCATCTCTAAACTCTTGATCAACTCACGATGTCTATCATGATGTTATCGTTCAACTCCATGTCCACAAGCTCAAGCTTCAGGACAATGGAAGAGGTGATGATGATAGCATATGTTAAAACCTAATTGTAGACTTCATAGATCGTTTTGCCCATCTAGGATATCATAACATTGATCACGCAGCGGAATAACAAATGAGAACAACGATGTTATGAACAAGGTTTTTATTCATAAACTATATACTATTCGACTTTAATCAGTCGACTATGAACTATTCAACTTTAATCAGTCGACTATGAACTATTACATAAACTAATAAGCTAACTATTAGACTCTCATGGGAGAGATCTAACTATGATGGATAATAAAACTATTCACCCTAATACCCTTTATATAGATGGATATTAAAGCTTACAAAGGAAGCTAATTAATTATATTAGGAAGCTAATTAAAACTAATTAAAACTTTCCTTTATCTTTGATATTCTTTGACTTTTCAATGCCTATCTTCATGGAAATCTTCCAGCTTTTAATTCTTCCATATGTAGAATACCAAAGTGTCATATTAATCCCTTGTTGTTTCATTCGTCTTCATTTATGCATATGTAATTTTGTAATCATCAAATCTGAGATCCCAAACAATCTTCTCATATTTGATATTACAAAACAATCTTCATGAATGAAACAATCTTCAAAGCTTCCCCTTGAATTAAGATCTTCTTGTACATGTCACCACTTTAAAATAAGCTGCAAACCATATAGTCTTCTTCCCCTTTTTGTAATCATTAAATAGGGGTCTTTTGTAGATAAGCAACTTGTGAACACTTCCCCTTAAGTGGTACATGTAGATGGTTAAACATGTTAACAATAAGCTTCCCCTGAAAGTATGCTAACCATCTCTTGAATCTCAAACTCAGTAAGCTCCAAGTGGTAATTATTGATGAAAATCATCTAAGTGCAATAACATCATCCTCTCTTATGTGAACAATTTGATGCAAATGGCTTTTAAAATCATTTTTGTAGACAAGGGTAACCTTTTTGATATGTACAAACAAGATTGCAAGATTAGCTCGCCTAACTGAGGCAACAGTCACATAAGAGATGATGATAATATTGCACTTAGATGATATTTCATCATAAATATACATCAACTTGGACCTACAGAGTTCGTAGATTCAAAAGATGGTTTAGCAACTTTCAGAGGAAGCTTCACATTGTTAACATGATTAAAAACCATCTTACATGCACTACCACTTAAAGGGAAGTGTTCACAAGTTGCTTATCTACTGATGACCCCTATTTAATGATTACAAAGGGAAAGAAGACTATATGGTTTGCAGTTTATTTATGAGTTGTGACATGTACAAGAAGATCTTAAGTCAAGGGGAAGCTTTGAAGATTGTTTCATTCATGAAGATTGTTTTGTAATATCAAATAGGGGAAGATTGTTGGGAAAGGATATGTATTATCCTTTCACACGGTTAGAAAAGGATATGCATTATCCTTTAACACGTTTGTAAAGCCTATTAGGGTTTCCTTAGTGTATAAAAGGAACCCTACGGCATAGTGTTTCAGATATCCAAATCTAATAGAAATCAATAGCAATATACGAAGTTAGTTTTACAATTGTTCTTCTTAGTACTTGTGTTAAGATTCCGCATTAGCACATAGTATTCATAGTCATTGTCTCTCTTATAGTTGATTTGGATTTATTCAAATTAGCTATTGGCTTACAAAAGGCTAATCAGATCCAAGACTTTGGACCAACAGCATACAACGACAACAACCCAATCCCGCTTGGCCGGGGTATGGGGGAAGGTAGAATGTAAACCGATCATGCCCTTTGGGTAAACCCAAGAGTAAAGCGACTGTTCTAGGAAGACCTCTGGTATAGCATAACAATACTTGATACAACATACTATTGGCAATTTGAATTCATGCATTATTTACACCCTAGTACAGTTCTATACAAGCAACAAGACCTTACAGCAATGCCAGTTTCTTAAGATATTAAGCAACCAACCGAGCCTCCTCATTATCTGGGACCACGATATCGAGCCTCATCATTGGCCTATACTTACGAGGAACTGGAGCTCCTGCCTGCACACAAATTTCAACAACAACCGGAGCCTTCCCATAATACCTCTGAAGTGAACTTTTCAATGGCGGCCCTTTTGGTTCCCGGACATGCCACACGTAATTTGGCGGGAAGACCTCGTCCACGGTTGCATCCTGCCATCCGTGCTTCCCGTCTCTCCATTGGTGCTTAAACTCCCCACAAAGCTTAGCATTGTGGCCCCACGGGCCCACGTGGACCTCCGGGCAGTACCCACATGCCTTCACTGTATACTTCCTCATAAGTTTAGTCACACCCCATCTCACTTTCTCATATGCACTTAGTGTTGCCTGTGCAATTGCAACCATGTCTGATTCTTCTGGAGGGGGGACCCGTTCAAGGGCCCGATGCGTGTCGAGTTCCAAAATCTGATCAGAATGTGGTGGCTTGGGTGCCTCAACGATTTCACCTCTGTCGAGCACTTTCTTGCCCATCATTCGAATAGGTTGGGTCCTTCGCCGTGAAGGATATTCAGGTAACTCCACACCCGCTTGGATGCAGAGCTCTACAACAGCGGGGATTCGGTCATAGTCAAATCTTGTTTCGTGTTTAATTCGGGTACCGAAAGGATCGTATTGATGGTATGACTCGATAGGGATAAGTATGTCGTTAATTGACCCTTTTACCCATAAATGGAAGCTTCTGCGGTCTGCACTGTTTGTACCATGGCAGCTCTGAATGTCGTGGCCGGTTTGACCCACGTGAACCTCTGAGCACTCACTGCATAACACAGTAAACTTAAACATCTGCCAAATTCACTTTTTATCTGGAAATTCATCAAAATAACACATTACAGATGTTTTCTATAACAAAATGCCATAAAAAGTTTGTGTTTCGCAAATGAAAAAAGTGAGTTTCGCGAAAGAAGTGATCTTTGCCACGTTTGACTTTACTTTAAGCAGAATTTGTCTAATTGTTTGAGAAATTCCGTACATAAATCAGAAATAAAAATTTCACAATAGAAGGTAATATACAAAATAACCTTGCAAAAGATGGCTGTCATTCTAGTTTCAACATATATTATACCATTTTGTTAGAATATCATTTCTAGTGTGGCTATTTTAATAAACTTCCTCGTTCTTATCCCCCGTTCAATCTATTGAAATAAAATAAAAAGATTGACGAACCTGCAAGCATGGACAGGAATGACATGAAGAAGCTGTGAAAGTCCTTTGATCAAGATCTTCCAAGCATCAAGAACTTCATATGCAACTGGAACCAAATCAGGAACAATTAGCCCATTCTTTGGAGGCTCAAGTGGCTTCTCTATGCCCTTTTCTGCAAGCTTTCTGTCAGCCCTTGAAGTTTGTAAGATCTTCTTTAGAGGAATCGGATACGGTTTCTTTTTACTCTTGGATAGTATAGGAGGAAGATCCGTATTTTGAGTATGGGTTATCCGTTTCTTACTGTAGCGCCTATCATATGAAGGTGTTTGACAAGCCAAAATGGAGGTGCTTGATGTTCGTAGCCGATGAAAACCATGTGCGCACTGCGATTACACCATATGCATTAGTTTCCACGATATAATATTGGCCTCACTAACATATACAATAAATGAATATATTTTTGAGATTAAGTATTTAATTTGGTAATACAGAAAGAAATGAAGCAAAAACGCATGTTACTTCTTCTGTTGTATCAGCATTCTTGGTCTCACTAATCCACATAGTACAATTCTTGCAATAAGCTAGTTGACTGTACGATTCCTTATAATTTTCGCAAGATGATATCTAAACACTTAAATGTCTAGTAGACTAGTGGAGTATATACTAAAAAATGAGCCTACTCTAGTGAAATCAGTAATAAGCATAAGGCGCATTGCCTAATATACGGTGCATCTTTGACCAGAAAATTTAAACGACATACAAACATGAACATCGTAACGCCAATGATCCAAAATGAAGTCAAATAATAAGATGAATTAGAACATGTTGTATGAGATATGGTTAGAGTACCTGGCGGCATTTATCAAAGAAGAGAGAAGAGATGATATCATTAGCCTGCAGGAAATGAGATCGGTAACTCGAGTTACACGAAACATGGCTCTGTATACGCTGCTTAGGTGTGGAAAACGGTCCCATAATGGTTGGAGATGGGCCACCTAAGCTTAGAACATGCTCCATTTTGTCTGTAACCGAAAGGAAGGACGAAACTTAGAGCTCGTCCAAGGCAACCAACGATATTATATAAAGGTAATTTGTCAGCAAACATAACAAGAAATTAAATAAACCAAACGGAAATATGTATCCTTTTTTAGGTGTAACAGACTAATAATGTGAACATGAAAAGATGTTTACAGACAACATCATAAGTCCATAAAATGTGTGGATTTAACAGAAGTTCGGATATCCAGGGCGGGACCTAAGTGACCAAGTTCACAATTTCTTTTTAACGATAATACAATGAACTATACAAAATTCGGGGATATCTATTTCATATATCTATGCCTGTGGAAATCACTAAAGCTGACATTTGTAATAAAGGTTCAGCTCCTTATTCTGAGTTCAAATATAGCTTAGAATATAAAAACAGTAAATAACAAAAACATACCCAATACTATATAAGACCAAAGGTTCGGCGGTCGGAAAATCTGCTCACACGCCGGCGGGTTTAATATATTTTCCGGTCAGGTGTGATATATGAAACAAAATTTAATGTCACTCAGACACTTGTGTTTTTAATTTTGTGCTATATAAACCTTGTACTATAAACATCCTACATTTGACCTCCTTAAACTCTTCTCAAAATGCTTTATTTGATATAAAAAAATAAAAAGAAATTGTATGTAGAGTTAACTACATTTTTTGTCCTTGTGGTTTACCGGGTATAACGGTTTTGGTCTAATAGTTTAAAATGTAATGGATCCAGTCCGTTTTTGGTCGATCCGTAACACTATTGGTCCATTTGTCGTTGACCGTTAGTTTGACTCGTTAAAAAGTTCTGAAATGACTAAAATGCCCTTGAGTAATGATGTGCAATGAGCAACACGTTATGGAAGTGAATATTTCATTTCATGGATATATATGCAAGACCTCTTAAAAAAACATTTACCATGGAAGTGAATATTTCATTTCATCAAAATAGGGATTTGCAAATAGGTGTAAGGCAAATGAGTAACAAGTTATGCCGCTAGCCAATTTTAGATCACAAAACTATTTTTTTTAGATTATAAAGGGTGGAAGGGTGAAAGCTAAAAATACGCAATTTATCTTTTCAAATTAACCAAGCTACACAACTTATTTCAAAAATTGTCATGCTCGCTAAAATTCTTTCAAATTCTGAACAATCTTACCAACTTCTCAAATGAATTGATTAAAATACCTTTTTATTCTTCCATTGTACATTTGTTCTTGAATTTACATTTATTTTTAGAAAAATCATAATATTTCCGGGTTTCGACCACTCGAGTTTTTTAAACTCGTCGTTCGAATCCACTAAATAAAACAAAACTATTATCTAAACCCGAGTCGATTTACGTTTCTTGATTAAGGCTAACAGAGAAAACTAATAAATATTCTAGCAATATTTTAAAGAGTAAATTGCATTTTTGGTCCCTGTGGTATGGCCAAATTACAGGTTTAGGACCCAATCTTTCGAAATTACAGTCAAAGTCCTTATTTTCAAGTTTGGGTTGCAGATTTGGTCCTTTTGAGTTGCATTTTTGGTCCCTGTGGTTTGATCAAATTGCAGGTTTGGTCCCCTGAAGGTTTGGACCCCCGGCCCCGGGGAACAAACCTGCGAACCCAAGAATTGAAAATAGGGACGTTGACTGCAATTTCGAAAGGTTATGTCCTGAAACATTGCAATCAGTCATACACAAGGACCAAAAATGACAATTAACCCTATTAAATTATCTAACAAGTGTCTAAAGAGCACCACGAGTAAGCAGCTCAAGCGTTTCTTGATTTTACATTTCTTGATAAGACTAAATAAAAAAAAACTAATAAATTATCATACTTCAATAATACTTAAAGTAACGTGTAAATAATCGGGTGTTTAAAAATGGTTGATGAAATTGTTTTTTTAATAAGCGAAATACAATATGCAAATAGCAACTAATAGGTCGTCTTATCTAAAACAACTGCAAAACGACAAATTTTTTTTTTTGGCAATCTTTTCATTTGACCCGCCCAAGCCGTTGTTTTGGCCTAGGAATTGGCCGCATGGGTAGCGGTGTGGTAATCATATAAATTGGCGGTGTAATGTTGTGAGACATCTCGGATGGCGTCAATTTTCCCAACTACATCAGAAAGTATTGGTTAGTTGCATTAATTCCTCGATTAAACTTTAGTTTTAAAATAAAAATGCATATAAACCCATTTATTAAACTTCTAAATACCTTGAGGGCTGGTTGTTTCACGAGGTTCTTAAAGTTAAATAATCAAGACAAAGTCACAAAAATTCAACATATAAAACTAGGGCTGAGCAAAAATAACCGAACACCAAATCGAACCGATAAACCAAGTCGAGCCGAACCGACCGAAACCGAACCGATTATTTTCGATTTGGTTTTTGGTTTTATATATTTATAGTTTTCGGTTTCGGTTTTATCGGTTCGGTTCGGTTTCGGTTCGTGTTAAAACCAAAAAAACTACGCCTAAACTATATATTCGGTTCGGTTTTTTCGGTTCAATTCGGTTTTTTCGGTTCAGTTGGGTTTTGGTTTTTCCCGGTAAACTCGGTTTTTGGTTCGATTCGATTCTTATCGGTTCGGTTCGATTTTGGTTCGATTTTGAACCGATGCTTTAAAACTGAAATTAAACAATCAAAGGGGACAATTGTTGATCACAGAAAAGCATAGACCATACCACCTGCACCTTGTATCAGTATTCACATTAATTATCATCCATCATCATACACAGTTAACCTTAAATTCATCAGCCCTACAAACCCATAATCATAAAGTAATGGCTGATTACTTGAAGAAAGATGTGTTAAAGCTTATTAAAAGAATTGGGGATTATCTTTCCATCAAGATTACTAAAATCTTCAACACCCAGGTTCATTAATCTTGTTTTAAAGATGAGTTTCATTGATTTACAGCTGTAAACTTCAACAACTTTATGTATAGTCAAACTGAATATCGATAATATGCCGACTTCTCAGGTTAACAGATTACTAGTTGTCATGTACAGAACGATCTCGTAAGGATAGGGGGTACTAAAGGCGTGTTTGCTCAATTTGGATGCCATGTCTGTTATGGCTGTTAGCAGGTTTGTGGTTAAAGTTCTGTTTATATAACTAGGACTTACATACGCACACACCACTAAAGAATAATCACAAGATAACTAGCTTTCTAAGATGCGAATAAAATACTACTTTTACCTTGCTTTAATTTCGACCACCGCGCCCAAGTTAAGTTGTGTATTTGAAACCTGTTTCTCTGAGCTATGTTCAAATGCTATGAACTATTAAACTGATTATTAGCAACCTGAAAAGGCTATCATCAAATAATCACTTTCAAAATGCAATGCCACGCACCTTTTAGGTAATATGTGCGTATTTTTATGTTATACTTTTGTATGTCAAATATGTCTATTAGCATGCTCAACTGTAAAAGTCGTGAACAAAATCTTGTATTTCGTGAAGGTGATGCTTTCTGTGTGGAAGTATTAGGACTATCATAATAGTTTATGTCTGGAATCCATAGTGTACTTGCGATAACACTTTTAAAAAAAGCAATATGAGTAATATGTTACATTCTTGTTTCAGGATTTTCGGTCATTTTGGGCTATAGCGGGATTTGCAGTTGCAGTGTATTATACATGGAGGGTGTTCAGAAAGCCTAGTGGATCTCAAAGACGACAACCTAAACCTAGAGGTTCTGGAATTAATAGTAATCAAAATCAAGATGTGTTACCTTCTGAAGATTCAAGAGCACAAAGCGTGAATGACGAGTTCCTTCAGCCTGCAAATGTAAATTGGAAATTAGAGTATTGAACAACCTTTGCGTAATAATTGTTTTCTCATTTACTCATACTGCTTTGTTTGTTGGTGCAGGCTACTTTGGGGCAAATAGTCCGGCAGAAATTTAGTGATGGAAGGAAGGTATGCTTTTACAATAACGTAATCCAGTTATATGAATGTGAATTGAAATGTTTGACTTGTCACGTAGTCTAATGAGATTCCTTGATGTTTTCAAGTTTCTACCTGATTACCCGATTGCCTATTAGCTGTCCTTACAAAAACTAGTAAATCCAATTTTACTTGTAGAGTTTAGATTCTTATAAAAAAATCTTCAAGATTTCCAATTGCTATCTCCTACATTATCCTTCTCTGGTGCTTTTTATACTCCCGAGAAATTAAGTAATTATGAAATTTGATTACTTTAGCAGACATGTTAACTTTGATGAAGGTAACATGCCGGTTGCTTGGGGTTATACTGGAGGAAACTACTCCTGAGGAGCTTCAAAATCAAGCTACGGTGAAATCCTCCGTTTTGGAAGTTTTGTTGGAGATCACGAAATGTTCTGACCTTTATCTCATGGAAAGAGTTCTGGACGATGAAAGCCAAGTATGCATGACTACACAACTTTGGATTTGTTTTATTATTAAAATCTAAGAATACACTCGTAATGTATGCAGATTTTATCATGTTATAAATATATTTTGATGTGTTTGCAGACGAAAGTTTTAACAGCGTTGGAAAATGCTGGGATTTTTACGTTTGGTGGCATGGTTAAGGACAAGGTAAATAACCTATTACTAATTGTCGATAGTTAACAGTGTGTTTTAAACTATATTTTTAGACTTTTATGAAATATGTTTCTTAAACATTAGTGTTATATTATTGTTGACATACTCTTCTCCTTGAAGGTTTGAATTTTTATTAAAGTTTAAGAGTTGCATTCATCAAAATGTTAAATACGGCGCCTTTTCGCGCCTGTTTACTTGTTAATAGTTTATTTTGTAATATGTGAATGCAGGTGCTATTTTGTAGCACAGAGAGTGGACGAATGTCTTTTGTTCGGCAGCTGGAGCCAGATTGGCATATAGACTCGAGTCCAGAAATTTCTTCTCAGCTCGCGGTATGTACAGCTGTCTTATGGTTTGTAACATATGTTATGAAGCTTAACGGCTTAACCTATGCTCTGAAAGAAAGTATATGCTACTAAGACAGGTCACACTGAATACTCGTAGTCCAACAAAGAACACTAATTTTTTTCACTTCTAAGGGTCAAATAGTCACTTCAAAATTTGACAGAAATAGGTTGGTTATGGGTGTAGTATCATGTTACTATGTGTCTATATTAAACTATAGCAATAACAAGTATTAAACTAATATATTTTGGAGATAAAATGTTGTAAATGTTTACATGTGAGTCAAAAATATTTAGGGACGTCTTGATTGCCAATTGGTTTCACGATAGACTATCAAACTCTCTACACATTCTGTGATAATAATAATCTGAATACTTAAAAGTGCCTCAGTAGTGAGAAAATAGGATAATAATGTGCATCCAAATCAATAATCAATTCTTTGTAATGGTCAAATAAGTCATTTTAGCGTAAAATTTCCAGAATGCTAATATCTCTCTTTTTCTGTCCCCTTTTGATCAGAGGTTCATCAGACACCAGCTTCACATTTCAACCAATCCGGAACGAATCGCTTCTAACGTTTTCAGCTCTTCATCATTGGAACAGTTTTTCAGTGTTTGACTTTTCAGAACAGGTCAAAGTATATGCAGCAATATCTTAGTTTAGTTTGTTTCATACCTTATGATGTAAGCTTGTTATTCGGGGTTGTGTTTTGTTTACATGTTTGCCCGACTAAAAGTACATGTAACTGATACCTGTGCAATGGATTATCCAAGTTAAACTGGCTCTTTGTACTTGTATGTAGCATTAGGGTTGAGCATTATAGAATTTCAGGTCTTCGGTCCACCCTTTTAATGATTTTTTGTCCTCGGTCCGGTCCGGTTCGGTCATACGCACAACAGGACATTATGCTTTGTTGAACCTGACCGGATTGGACCGACCCGGACATAGACCTTTCAGTCTGGTCTTCGGTGTTTTGGGCCAAATCGGATTGCAGTCCGGTCCGGTTTTGGGACCGCTCTTGTAGTTTGTACTAGACAAAGAAAAAGAACACGGTACGATCTCTTGATAGTTGAATCATTTTTCAGATTTTAAATGTATTCAGTCAACTTTTAAATGGTGTATTAAGATTAAACTTTAATACGCAAAGCAATCGCTCTGTGTGGTGGTAGACTGGGAATACAGGGTTGTCTTTCTTTCCATGGCTTAACCGCAACCATATTGTATGACCATGAAGGCAAATAACTAACAAGTTTGGAACGATATAAATGTCTGTGACTCATCTGTAGCAATTTCTTTTTGAAATCTGTGTTACAATACTAGCATTTTTGCAGCAGTTAAGTTGAAGTCAAATTAAATTTGTTTCCCAGTTTTCGAACTTGAAACATCAAAACATGCATTGTGCAATCTAAAACTGCTGTGTCGACAAAGTTAATACCACAAGATGATCTAAGCAACAATGCACCAACATGTGTGCCTTGTTGCGAGAGTGAAATGCCAAAACTGCAGTGATCCATGCCTAAAAGTGCTAAAACCTTCAAACTTTTTACAAGATTTTGAAACCTGAACTAGAATTATGTGTTGCTCTTACAGATGTTGCAAAAAACATGGGGGAATATGCATTCTATTAGCAAACTTGACGTCAAACAATATCCACATCAAGCATCTCGCCATCATTAACGTCATCATCAACATCATCGTCAATAAGATCATCATCATCTCCAACATCCACAGTCTCATCTTTCCCTATGTACTGCAACCAAAATAACAAAGCTCAATGAAGTTACTAGTTACCCTCCCAGCAAATACTGAACACATTTAGCTAATTGCAAAAAAAGTCTACTTATTTATGCATCAAGCTACTTATGGTACAGCTTAAGAAAATAATAGATCAATAAAATGCAAGACTCAAAAGATATCAAATGGCTCTAAATGTTAAAACTCAAACTGACAGAGAAGCTACCCTAACCTGTAAGTAATTATATCCTCCAACAGGAAGAGGAGGTGGAGGTGGCAATGAAAGTGGCAAGTCTTTATTGTCATGTGTAGAGCCTTCCTCGTCTCTGGTTGAAGAGATCTCATTCGTTTCAGTCTGTTCATTCAATTCAGCCACTTTAACAACTTCATCCACCATACTCGCAACCATTCTAGTCGATTTGATATCCTTAAACTGTTCATTTAGAGTGCCTACGCATAAGAACTCAATAGCTATTCAAGGGACCATGTAACTAACTGATTTAATTTGGTCCCAGAAACAGAAATGAAAATAAGAAAGTCTCTATATGTGGTTTAGACTTAAGATAGTAGAAGGACATGCAACAGAACAAGCATAATGTTTGGTAGTTACTTTTTTGGGAACATGTTGCCTAACAGTAACAAAGTTTTATGTCTGTTCCAATTAAGTGGCTCAAACTTTAAATTAATCACAAAAACCATCCAAGTTTCAATATTGTTCCATTATTGTGTAATTGTTCAAAAAAACCATCTTTAAGATATTCATATGCACATTATTTGGTTGGACCGTATTAATACATACCCACCCCCTGAATTTAACTAATCCCAACCAACTTATGCACACATGAAAAGAGATACATGCCATAAAATAATAACCAAGTTTGAAAATTGTTCCGTTTTAGTCACTGAAACATTAGAAGTACACAATAATAGAACACTATTGAAACTTTGAGTGACTAAAATGAAACACTTTTTAAACTTGGTTATTATTTTATATTCAAAAGAAAGTTGCAGTGACTAAATTGGAACAAAACTCAAACTTAGTTACTATTTTATGATTCTCTCTTCTGCAATTATTCTATTTCAAATGGAGATGGTATTCATTAAACAGCAAAATTTACATACTGGCTAAATACTTCTTACAATGAAATAATCACTGACAGGCACGACGAGTCGAGACAACACACTTTTTTTAATAATAGCCTAGAGTGTTATGGCCGTTAGGGGAACACTACCCGTATAGGTGGATGCAATATAAGGGTTAACCAAACGTGTGTGATTCATATATAATACTTACATGTTGTGTTGCACGTAATATAACTCAGAAAGAAATTTCTTTGTTACCTTTTGTCTCTGATACTGAACTGTCAGTAGCAATTGGTTTTTATTTTTTGCATTGGCATGAACATTATTCAAAGTACGAAAATGCGATGCGGAAAAGCTGTGTAAATCAAATAGAATCAGCCAGTATGATAAAGACAATGCACCTTATCTCCCGAAGCAGTGCTGGTGAAATTGTTCTTTCTTCTCACAGGCTTGTCAACATTAACCTGATGCCTGGTGTTGTTGATTCCGTTACCCCCTTCCTTTGATTTGTCCGTGTTTTCTGTTTGAGCAAGATGTGGTTTCCCTCTAGAATGCCTTTCATATCTCATATTACCCGTACCACGCCACTCTTCTGTTGCAGTGCACCAAAAAGATATCAATATGGAATGTAAGGAGATACTAAAGGTACACAAAAACGTGATTTCATACTCCAATGACGGAAACTCGAAAACTAATTATACTAACAAATAAATAAAGAAGAAAGAACATGAAGTCCTGTCGTTCCTTATTAATGAGTACTTTAAACCTTTTCACTCTTTACCCTTTCTTTTTTAACAGAAGATTTCAGAAATCCATAAAGCAATATTGAAAGATACCTGGCTTTGATTTATCATCAGCTTCTACCATGTCAACATTAGCCAAATGCCTTGTGTTACTGATTCCATTATCCCCTGCCTTTACTTTGTCACTGTTTTGTGTTTGGGCAAGACGTGGGTTCCCTCTAGAACGCCTTTCAGATCCCATATTTCCCGTACTACGCCATTCTTCTGTTTCAGTGCACCAAAATGATATCATATGGAAGTTTAAGAGATGTTAAAGGTACACAAAAACGGGAGTTCTTTATGACAGAAACTTGAAAACTTTTTTTTTTAACGACTGAAAAAGTAAAAAAGACAGAAACTTGAAAAGTAAATATACTAACAAATAAATTGATAGAAAGAACCATGAAATCTTTCGTCCTTCTTAATGAGTACCTTAAAGCCTTTTGTTTTTTACGGAAGATTTTATATATGTTTGTGCTCCACAAAGCAATATGAAAAATACCTAGTTTTGATTTTTCATCAGCTTCTACCATGTCAACCCTCGTCCTTTTCTTACTTAAAGAGGCCTTATATTGATCCTTCCTTGGTGAAGCCTTGTCATTTTGGGGGCTGACTGAGAGATTGCCCAAATTCTCTTCATCACTTAACATATCAATACCTATATCATCTTCATTAGCAGCAGCTCTAGCATCTAAACCAAGCTGTTCCCCAAGCCTTTGAAGTCGAGCTTGAGACCTGTGTAATATAATAAAACCGGTTAAAGAGGGAAACAAATACAACAAAATAGAATAACCCCAAAGAATGGGAAAAGGAAAATATGTTAATCATGTAGGAACAGATCTTTGCCTCTTCAGTTCTTCTTGTATCCTTGTGTGACGATTATTTGCCTTCACAAACTTTCTAAGTTTGGATGAAATTCTGACATATAACAGGAAAAATTTATAAGAAAACAGAAAGAAGGTGTAATCGTAGAACTCGAAGCAAGAACATTAAAGATTGGATGTGAGCCATCTAATACCTTCTGCATTCCTCTTTCTCCATGGACAACTGCTTCTCAAGCTCTTCAATTTTGGAGTTTAGACTTTCGGCTTCTTGAGTACTTGCTTCCAAATGGATCTATGCACCATTACATAAATTAGAGTGCATGCAATAACACTTCGAAAAAACAAAAAAAGTAAATAAACATTTCAGTCCACAGGCCCAAGAAAAGCAATGATTTGTCTGCATAACAAAGACGGTTTAAATGAACTAACATTCATCTGATTCTAGTGCAAGATAGTCTGAAATCTGAATGCATCTCTATTACACTAATTAAAGGAATTCCATCGACACTTGTGAAAAATACAATGGATAAACAAACAAAAGATTGACCACAGGGTCAAGAATAGAAAGAAAAAAAAAAGAGTCAAACTCACCTGCAGTTGCTCCTTGTGATCTTCTAACCTATCAATTTCAAATCGCGCTTGCTTCAGCTGCACCATGGTTTTAAAAGGAAACACGGAAAGGTAAGTGATGAGCGCTCAACCTTTATAATCAACCAAAACACATTAGTGATTTAATAAACTAAAAATAGAATATACCTTATCATCAGGAACACCCGGAAGTTCTGAGGATAAGGGTTTTCTTTCTCTAGATTGTCGTTCAGTCCCATCTGATAATCTGAAGCTAGAATAATCACTTTCACCATCAAAACGCTGTCTTTTTCTGTGATCCTGATCACTGTGATAAGAGCATGAAATACATAGACGTGTGACAAAAAGATGGTGAAAATCAACAATGCAAAAAAGTAGTGGCAATAAAGGTGTATAACTCAACAACCAAAACTCTGTCTAGGATGAGAAGAAGCTATAACAAAATAACAAAACCAGTCCATCACACTACTACTACACACTTCATTATGACACTGATAAATGTAAAAGCCTTTTGCCTCCAGATCAAAATCTGCAGTAATATCAGAGTGCACATAAATCATGCATTGCACAATAGATATGCGACCGGTCCACTTAAATTGTACTAGTTTTGTATTGTTTGAAAGTCCTCGTTCTCAACAGAAAGAAGATCAATAAATGTTTTTGGAAGATCTATCTAAAACAGAATCACACACTAGGGCTACTAAGCAAGGTCCTCAAAGAAAACCACTACCAAACCATATCATTAACGTACTGATTGAAGGCACAAATTTAATAACAAAATATATGAAACCCACCTCTTTTTCGCTAATCTTGGAGAGCTATAGCCATGAGATGGGAGTGGGTCTCTTGCATCTCTGTCAAAAGAGTTTCTTCGAGGTGGAGAACGTTGTCTGCCTATCTTCTCTCTTAAATCAACACCACGATAATCCCGTCTCCCTGCAGAATGTGAAAATAGTATCCAGTAGATAGAAGGGCAGCATCCCGTTTATGCCATATTCAAGATAACCATATGTCCCATAGCCATAACAAAGATACACCTTATGACTAGATGAAACCAAATCTGAACATAATATAGAACAGTTATGGTGCCCTTTTTGAGCTCCAAAGGGAGCCATAGTCCATAGAAGCTATGGCTCTCATATACATGGAAAGAAGTGGATATATCACATTTGGATATAACATTGAGAGAACTTTAGCCTGTTGTGAAATAGTAAGAACATTGGACATATTCGCTTCTTAAAGAATATGAACAGAATATGGTCTCATATTCTCCTTGACGTCATAGATAAAAATACATTGGTCCAATTCTCTCATGCTATATATTTGCTAGTTCTGAGAACATCTTCATTCAACAGAAAAACATTGAATGTATGAAAACCCCATCTGGTGATGTCTAGGTTATGAAAGATATAACGTCCATGAAGTCCTAGTTACTCCTCGAAAATTCTAACATGTTAAAGATGCAGAAGTGCATAAGAAGATGGAAGTTCCCAAGAACAATCCCACAACCAGAAAGAAGACAAACCAACCACCATAACTTCTGATAAAAACATACTAGGCATGCCAGAGGTCTCTTAATATAAACTCAAAAAGCAATATTCACAGCAAGTGCAGCCACATGAAACTATGACATATCTCCAGTCATCAAAGATAGTTCAGAGTTTGCTGTCTTAGATATAGACATAGAGGCATTACGAGGAGCAACCTGCTTGACTTACGGAAAAGTTAAGACAGGTTCAAACTGCAACCTAAAGAGCCAAAAGAGTTTTGTAAAAGCCACTCAAGAAACAACCACACCGTAGGCACGGGCCTGGAGTAGGTCAGAAAATGAATAGCAGTTTCAAATACAGATAGTTAGATCATTATACGCAAAACTCATTTTAAAAAATCCAGCAAATGAAGACAGTAAACACTTGATAACGCCAAAAAAAACAAATTCATCAGCTCTTAAGCAAGCCATTCTATCAAACTGGCCTTTTATTCAACACCAAAGACCTAGTCTACACAATACAAGCAGTAAATGATATGGGATATGATAAAACTTTGTTCAAGCGTACTATGGCTATAGCAAAAGTCTGAAGCTAGGGCAATCTAAGTGGAGTGATAACTGTTATTCCGTTATGAACCCACAGACCTTGGGCCTATGCACATTCTTATCAGCTAAGAACTTTAACCAACTACGTTCAACAACTGAGAGTAAGGATGATCGAATCCAGACACAAGAAGACAATGAAAGATTTTCGCTTTTCGAAGGACAAAACAGAAGATGACCGGTACGGTAACAAACGATTACTTTATACTCTACTAATCCTATTTTCTTGTAGATATAAGTGTTATCTTAATCCTGAGGGCTGAGGGACAAATCATTGAATGTCACTATACATGCACACACAAAACAAGTTCGCCACAATTGAATAATCAATTTCAAATCTAAGAATGACAAATCAGAATGATGGCAATCGCTTCAATCTGGCTCATAGCCTCATACTATTGCAGTAAACAAAATTATTAGTTCGTTCATCTTTCTTTTTCATTTTATGCAATCGTTTTAACATGGCAAAACCCAAATCTGGAGAAATATGGATATTACCGTACTAGTACTAATCGACTATAATCTGGTCCAAAATAATCAAGCAATCAAGTATTGGTCACTCTTAAAACATTTTTAGTTCTACACAGCTCACAGAAACAAGACCCCAAGATATTGACGTAGCGTTTGGTATGTTGTAATCAAAGTAGGAATGGAAACGATTATTACGATGGAATGGAAAAATCTTGTTTGTTTACGTTTATAGAATGTAATGATTCATTCCAAGGAATAACCCATTACACCAAAATCATTCCTTAGGGGTCCCCTACTTTTTTTTCATTCCATCTCGTAATGGAATTAAATTACATAAAACTCCATCATTAATTAACCACATTAAATAATTTCTATCATCAATGGGTTTTTTAGTCTTCTTATTATCGATTCCATTACGCCTTATCATATAAACCAAACATAATTAATAACGGTAATGAACCATTACATTACACTATTATCGTTTTTAAACCACCACCAAATGGCCTAGTGGTAAAATACCTAACCTCGTCACAAGAGGTCTTAGGGTTCAAACTTCACCAACTATACAATTTGGGGAAGACCTCATCCGTTTACCTGTTTTAAATGCATGAAATTCTCATTTCTTATCATCCAAATTGGTGCTTGGAATTGCTTATTAAACCTGCTTAGCCTTAGTTTTACACGGCACAGAAAAACGTACAACCGAGCTTGGAGTTGATCCAACAACCCGTTGTTCAGCTTACGCTTTTTGAAAAACGCATAAAAGGATTCTCTGCTTTTCGTTTAAATGTTGCAAAATTATGATAATCAAAGTTGTTTGTTTAAGCTTATTTTTGGGCTTATAAGCTTATCTCATTTCGGTTTATGTGTATAAGCCCAAATTTTCCGGCTTATTTTGAAAAACATAAGCTTATATAAGCTTGTTAGTTGTTACTATATAACAACCTTATATAAACCGATATATTCTAAAATAAGCCGAAAAGTTGAGCTTTTGGACATAAGCCGGAACGAGATAAGCTCGTGAGCCCAAAAATAAGCTTAGACAAACACTCAGGAGTGTTTGTTTAAGCTTATTTTTGGGCTTATGAGCGTAAGTGATGTCGGCTTATGCTTTGTAAGCGCATTTTTATCTAGATTATTTCGAAACTTATGGGCTTATATAAGCTTGTATAAAGTTTAAAATTAAGCAAACAAAAAAAGGGCTTATAGAACATTAGCTCATAAGCCTAAAAATAAGCATAAACAAACACCCCTAGGCAATGATAAAAACCAAACCCTAACTAATTCTAACAAATACACATAACATCAAAATCAGTAAAGATGTTAAAAATGAAAGATACCATTGAAGGAAGATGAAGAAGAGTTGTTGTTATAGCGACGGAGTTCAGCGTCGCCATGAGCAAAAGAGCAATTGTGACGATGACATTGGCCTTTGGTAAACGGAACGCATATTCGAGTTTTGAACGTCATTATTATTATATAAATCAAAATTCAGTTAAGCTGAATAAATTTATAGCAAAGAGAAGAAGATGAATCGATACTCCGATGCGGTGGTGTGATCACCCAGAGCCAATCAGTGTCTTGCTTACTTTATTTTATTTTACCACTAGTAAGGAGTAACTAATTATAAGCCCACAAAACCTATTGTGATATACTCCTTTCGAGGTAGCTACTAAATAGTAGTAGAAAGAGCACACCAAAAATAAAAGGAGACCCGTCTCTCACACACACTAATTAATATATTTCACTCTATCTCTCTCACACACATATACATTTTTTTATTTTTAAATAAATATTAAATTTTTATTATTAAATTTATTAAAAAATATATAATTTCTCTCTTCTAAACTTATATCAAATCCAAATCCAAAACCTAATTCAAATCCGAGTCCAACCTCACCTATACACCAAACGCAACCTAAAACTTTTCCCTTATAATGATACAACGTGTTTTGAGGTTCGCTGCAGGCGGAGTTTCTCAGAACTCGCAGTGGAGCGTGCTCATGTAAAAGTAGTAGGTGTTGGTTTGTGGTCGTTACGTGTAATTATTTATACGGCTAAAAATACGTGAGTCTATTGGAAGTACACACGAATACAGAAAGAGTACATTTATTATGTATTTAATGTATATGTCGTGTATATATTTATTAAATATATAATGTATTTCACGAAATAATATATTTGACGACTGTTAGTTTACCATTAAACGCAATGACTAACTTATACATTGTTAAATATAAAAGAGAGAGAGGCTTAGATGTTGGAACCGAAACCTTCGTGACTACACTTATTTGGTCGGTTCTATGGAAGGATCTTGGATGGGTGATGAGTGTCGGTTTTGGGGAATTTAGAGGAGGTGATGACTTAACTTGGAGGACAAGTTTAAGTGCTATATAAACACCCCCTTGCCCCCCATTCCACACGATTGAAAACCCTCCCCAATAACCCTAAATCGGTTCGACTCACTCCCAAACAACCCTAATCGAAACTTTCCTTGGTTCGGTTCGATTTTCCTAGCTCGACTCAAAGATAAACCCTAGTTAGGGTTTTGATTTTCTATTTTGTTTCATTGTTCGATTCAAACGTATCCCTCTTAGGGTTTTTGATCGGTTCAAGAGCAAGAACAAAAACACTTGTTGTTAGTTGTTTACGTGAAGCAAGTACTAGCATCCTAACGTGCCTCGTTGACGTATAGTGTGAGCTAACGATAGAGGTGTTGGAATATGGTAGTCGGATACGCATGTAATACAACTAGAAAGTACGTGAGCCTATCGGGGGCACATACGTTAAGACACGAAGAGTATGTTTATTAAACATTTAATATATATACATGTTATATTTATTATTAAAGGTTTAATATACTTCACGAAATGTTTTTAAATAACCGTTAGTTACCGTTATGATTTTATAACTAACTTAACGAGTGTTTAAATATAAACCGAATGGACTAAAATTGACAAAACCCGAACCTTATGGGTCCCACTTGTTTGGGCGGCCCATATAGCTTCTAGAAGGGTGTTTGGGATCAATTTTGGAGATAAGAGAATATGTGTTATTATTTTATAAGGATTATGAGGAATTCTAGTTTATCTAGAATTAGGGTTTGGTGCCTATATAAACACTCACCCCTAGCCCTCATAAGGATTGATTCACTCAATCCTATCACAAATATACATACGAAACACATATTAAAACCCTTGGCATAATACATTGAAACAAAAGTTGCTTTTCCCCTTTGTATTCCATTCGGCAGAATATTAAATATCAATATTAAAACGCTTGGCAGAATTTCTGTTATTATTCATATAACAAGAATCTGTTTGCAATTTAATCCATCAAAGGCAATGTAGCCTACTGGTAGGGTTGTTTGTTTGTGATTGTACTGACCCAGGTTCGAGTCCTGCTGTGGTCAGTTTTTTGGTTTTATATTTTTGATAGTTTTTGGTTCGATCCAAACGCATACCACTTAGGTGTTTGGATCGGATCTAGAACAAGTATTAAACACAAGCTGTTTTGTTAATCGTGAAGTAACGACTAGCATGGTGGCGTACTTATTTGACGTGTTGTGTAAGCAACCATAGAGGTGGTAATTTAATCACTAAAGATTTCAAGATCAAGATTCTCGTTTATTGGCTTTTATCATTAAACTGATGCGGTAGTCGTAATGACTTCAACAAGAAGTTTTACAACTCCCTAGGCAGAGTACCTAATCGTTGTAGCGTAATATATGTAAGACTCGGGGGTTGTTATCGTTCTCTAGGGAAATAGGCTGGGAAGGCTCGAACAGGGATTAGCCGAGATCTACGGGATTGAAAGGAGATTATTTTTGTATTTTTATATTTTATAGAAAGCAGTAAAATCAATGGTTTGAGAGGTTGGTTGATTAACTAATTAATTAAACTACATATAATCTAAACTATTGGTGATAACTTTATGATAAAATAATGTATTTGCTTAATCATGCATTACTCATTAGATTGCTTCTCCTAATCATGTTACCTTATCACACTAGTGATGATCTGTGTAAGTATTTCCTCAGATATAAACAAATTACACGAACCCGTCGTTTATTTAATATTCCGTTAAGGCAACGCACAAGTAAGGTAGTATGAAGACTTATCCTTTCTACACACTCGCGTTTCCCTAGACGTCTATGCCAATTTAATATCTTATGGCTAGTTTTCTAAAGCCTAACGCGTACATTTATCACAAGAAGCAACAATAAAAGGATCTACAATCTAACTTTCATGCAATCATAAGCAAATACAAAGGAGGGTTTAGCCTAACATGTTATAAAGAGAGCAAGAACTTAAATCAATCAAACAACACATAGACATATTGAATGATTAAAGATAGATAATCTTACTTGATTAAAACATGGATTAAGGTCAGTTACAATAGGGCTTTGAGGCCCTAAAGTCGGCCTAAAAGCTGACAAAATACTTAGGGTTCGGCTCCCAAAAGTTATACAAAGTTACACACTTAAAACCCCAAATTTGATTTTTTTTTATATAGAGAAATCGCTGCGACGGCGTCATGTTGTAGTCGCGACGCCGTCGTCAAATAGAATCTTCTAGGTCTGATTTAAGTCAGTTACGTCTTGACGCCGTCGTCATTTCTCTGACGCCATCACTAGAAAGATCGCGACGTCGTCGCTTTATGCCTGCGACGTCGTCTCCATGCGCTGTATGCACAATTCTTCAAGAGATTTGGTGTAGGTCCGTAGTCTTGTCTGTTTCTTCTACAAATGAGCCCAAGTCACGTGTATTTCCTCCAAATGTCATCCAAGTGCTAAAAACCTGAAAACAAACGATTAAGCACATAATCTGCGCATATTTGCATGGTTTAAGGGGTTAAATGACCCTGAAATAGTGTATAAAATGACACCTCATCAAATACCCCTACACTTGGGATTTGCTTGTCCTCAAACAAATGGGCTTTTCTACCTAGACAATAGCAATATTGAGGTCATTTAACCTACTCTTTGAAAGCATTTTACAACACAACCTTCTAGACCTCGTAATTAAAAGCACAGAAAGTATATACTAGGACCTCACATAAGTGTTTGGGATTCTCTCTTTCACTCGGGTGTATAATAAATTATAATAACTATGGGAAACAGAAAATTAACACTCGTTACCTGTCATAGCATATAAATTACCATAGGCTTGGTAAGGATCAAACCTCCATCGCTAGGCACAAGCATTATTCATTACTATCAAATAGGTCTTTTTAAAGGGTTGTGGGGTGTAAGTGTAAGATAACATTAACGGAAATATAAATGGATGGGATACATTTTGAGAGTGACTTTTGTGTGAATTTGGAATGGAAGGGTTAGCTAATTATTTATAAGAATACACGTTGGTTTGGTTGCTAAGCCAAAGACTCGGACAAGATATACAAACTCTACAAAATCTACATCTATTTCTTTCTTTATCTTTTCTTGACTCAATGATAAACATAATATAAGCAAATGGCAGCCCGCATATTTTTTTCACTTATTTTATATACATTTTTTTTCGTACACTTCTGCCCTGCCATTGCTTAAACATATAATACATCATGAGGGTTTATAGATACACCCTTAAATTTGAACTTTTACATACTCAATATTTTCAATCTAACTAACGACCCGAATTGAGGTGGATTAACATAACATGGAGCTTTTTGAGCTCTATTGGGGGTAATAAATTACTTCTTCCCCAATTCTTCATAAGATGAATACTACCATGAATTCCAATCGTCCTAAAACGGTATTTACAAGGATAAAGACTTAGCAATCGTGTACTCAATAATTAACTTGGGTTAAAACAATAATGTACTAAAGGTGAGTACATATAAGGTAGGCTAAGGTGATTTGGGTGTAACAATTGGTTCAAGGGTGACAATGCTCTTCATTAATAGTCTGGCTTTACCAGAAATTACGAGAACCGTGAAAAAAGATAGGCTCGGAGAGTTGTACTAGGGGTATCCTGCATTAAAAATGAGTGCATGGCAAGGGTGTAGGATACTTATGTAGTCAAAGCGACCATAATAACAATTACAGGTTTAAAACATGGGTTAATCCTAGTGCCTCTTTTCTAGTAAATCTTAATATTCACTATGCGGTCTCGGGATGCATCACAAAAACAAGTTCTAGAATTTAATATACTACCGGTACACTCATATAGTTTAATGCCGATACCAATGCTCCAGAAAAGGCGACAAAGACCATACATACATGTAACCCTTGCCCTTTTCTGAGATTTGAATGTTCTAATTTAGTCCCTTGACTTTTTGACTTTTGTCAGTTTAGTTAGAACTTGTACCGTGTTGACGGTGGTGAATTAATGTGTTTGAGGCGTTTTATGCTTATATTGTTTATAATAATCCTTTTTAGAGGATTTTATATGTGTTGATCGTGTTCCGGGAAGTTTGTCCCGTGAATAGCTTGAAATGCCAAAAACGAGTCTTGACACGTCCGTTAATGTTCAAAATAAGTTTTGGGAAGTGGAAATTGGAAATATATCATGTAAATACTCTAAGTTATGGGAAAAGTATTTTTAAAGTGAATAAAAATACTAAGTAACTTCGGGTGACGTTTTAAATTAGTGAAACGAGAGTCTTAAGCGAAACCGACATAAAAAGAGACAACCCGAACCCCTTTGGAACCCTTGTCCGGTTCGAGCCAAGGAGGGAACAAGAAGGCTAATTTTTAGCTCTTGTGTCCCAACCTTAGTACATATATTTTTGTTCCTATTTACAACATGCACATTTCATTTTTGTTTTCAAAATCAAACAGACACAGATCTTCTTTCTCTCCTCTCTTGCGTCCGAATTCACCAACACACAAACACATACATTTTTGATAAACTTTGGTCAAGAACATGAAGATTTAGAAGTCGTGGATTGATTTTAGTAGTCGGGTTATTGTTTAAACTACGTTTGGGTAGTCGGTTCGCATTCTTTCTCGCTTTTCAAAACCCTCTTTGTAAGTTTTCTAAATTTACATTTAACTTGTATTTTTGAGTGTTTAATGATGCATAGAAGCTAGTTGTACGGTGCGTTTGTTAAAAATCAAACACGAAAAATTTACAAAAAGATAATAAGGTTGGTTATGGTTCGAACATAAATGAAAAAGGAATAAGGTTTTGTAGTTTTATTTTCGTGGTTGTGATGGTTGAAAAACATTTATTTGCTATTTAGCTTATTTTGGTTAGTGGCTTATTTGGCTTATTTATAAGCATTTTCGAGCTTATTTTGGGCTTATTAGCTCTCGGAAATTTGAAGGAGTACAAGAAAAGTATTTTTGGTTATTTACCTCGTATGTCGTATATTTGTGGACTGTTTTGATAGCTTATGGTGATAACCGAACATATTACGTAGCTTATTAGCTTATTTATAAGCAAATGGATTTGTTTTGAAGCTTAAAAGCTCACGGCCCCATTAAGCCCAATAGCCTTGGCTTATTGTGAGCTTATTATGGTTCGGGATATTTTGTTATCTATTGATTTGGACTTATTTCTACTAATGGGCTTTAGTATTTGGGCCTAAAACGTATTTTATATACGCGAATCTCTTAATGGATCCTTATTGGGCCTTAAGGCCCAATAAGCGAATATTAGTCGTTTTATACGTTTTAACGAACTTTTGGAATATGAAACTTACTTATGAAATGATGTTGAAAGTCGTTTTGGAGAAATATGCTTTGATAAACGTTGCGAGATAAGATTTTGGTACTTTGTCGGGAAATGGTGAAATTGTGGAAAAATGTTTGAAATTAAGGTTTAAAACCTTGGAATACGTGGTATAAACGAAAGGGTCATGTCGAAATTTTGTAAAAAATCTACACTTAGAATTTTTACTCAAAACATGATTTTACGATTAAATATTAAAATATTATTATATTAATATGTCGACTAAAAGACGAAAAATATATTTTTTTACGAAACTTTTCTAAATTGTTTAGCATAAATAAACGTTTCGTTCCTTATAATTTAAATGATGAATTAATGGTAACTAAGAGTGCCGAATGAATTTATCGAAGTATATATATAAGTATTATGTTCTTATATTTCCCGACTATTATATTAAATAGTATAAGTATATATATTATTTAAGGTTTGAGTTGGGGTATGTTATCTTTTAAACTAAGTTGACAACCATCACACCACTGAAAACGTTAAGGATGACCGTACAACGCGCATCTGACCTCTATGCATCAAACTTGAAAACTGTTTTAGAAATAAAAGTCTAAGTGGAACATTAATTGTACTAGGTCGTGTTAGGACGTCGTTGCATTTGCTTGTGTGATATTGAGTTTGCTGCTAGACACCTTTGCTTGAGGTGAGTTCTCGTAACCCTACTTTTTAAATCTTTTTAGTTGGGGAAAAATGATACTCAAATGTGTTTTGAACTGATTTTCTGAACTGTGGGAAACGTGGTTTTGTTTTTGGGACAATGTTATGTGTTTATGATTGCTATGTGAATATTATGTGATTTGATTCTACTTGCGTACATCGAGATGCATGGCAATGTATGTGATTAGCATGGATTTGCTATGTTTGTGATGGTCTTGCCCTAAGTAAATGCTCCAGCTGGTAGGCTTTAGGGGCGGGTGACCTCGGAGTTACGACTCCAAGAGCATGGGTATATGTTGTT
>BQNB010047584.1:0-43030 GCA_026074375.1 Tanacetum coccineum | reverse complement strand
GAAGTCGGTTCGATACGACGTATCCAAAGTCTTGGATATGTCGTATTGGGGGTTTCTTGGAGTAGGGACCACGTTTGATATCTTCCAGAATATTTTATTCCCATATAGCTTGAATACGGCGTATTGCCTTCTTCTGGATATGGCGTATTGGATCTTGTTTCCTTCGTGGTCTTTGGTGAGTGCAGGCACAGATACACCGTATCTTCCTTGATGGATACGACGTATTGGTTGTCAAAATAGTAATCTTTAAAATATATTCGTTTAAGCTCCAGAATGCGTTCCTTTTAGTCAGTCTTCACCAAGTACTCCACAATTACTGCAATTCTCAAATATGAACGATTAAGTAACAATTCTTTGTAATAATTATACAAAATAGGTTAATTATATGGGATAAATGATGCTATAAAATAGACGTTATTTAATGTCATCACATACACTTTCATGTACACTTGATAACCAATAGGTGCTTAAGGCTAACCAATAAGGGTGACCCAGCGGTAAGGGATTAGCCTCTTAGGACGAAAGCGCCTAGAGGTCTTGGGTTCAAACCCTGGGGAGAAAATTAATCCCCATTGGCCACGGAGGTTCACTTGCGCCGACTCCGGGCTATCAAAAACGGCAGTCGCCCTGGGATTAGTCGGCTCGTAATGGTGAGTCGGAAACCCAGGTATACCAAAAAAAATTAGGTACTTGAGGCTCCTTACTATTGAGAGGAACAAATATTGAACATTAAAGTATTGAATCTCATTGTTAAATGGTCCGTTTATTTGCAGTGGAATTATAGAAGTACATTATATATACGAACACTGGAACGATACTCATGATATCTCATTATCTTTTTTTAGAACAACAATTTTTTTTCACACCCTATACCACATATCTCACAATACATATATCACAAATGCCTTCAGTGAGGCTTGAATATACATACCACTAGACCAAAGGCGTTGGATTGATATCTCATTATCTAATGCTATTGATAATTGGAAGTGGCCTTTGGAACTTATAAGATTAGTTATCTACAAGATGCTATTAATGTAAGGATGTCCAATTTAAATTTCAAAATGTCTTATTTACTCAATCAAAATTTATAATGTTATATATACTCAACTTCATCATTATATTGGTCATGTTTACCGATTTAATTATAAAATCATTTTGAAAATGATTTACATCATTAAATTCCAAATATACCTTTTAAGAATATAAATTAATAGGTATGATTTTTCAATTGTTTAACACAACGGTAATGATCTAATGATTTAAGGACTTATAACTTAAAATTAATACAACTTACTCGAGAATTCCAACACCTAAAGATAGTGATTAAATGAAAACTTCTTTCCTGATGCTCCAACATGATATAATTAGATATGGTAAATGAAAAGTTCAAAACGCATGATACTACTACTTTTACTTTTTTTAACGGCGATTAGATTAAATCTCACTAGCAAGACACTAGTGAAAAGAAAAAAATTACAAAGTGATTGTACAAGCAATTTTAGGATCTGAGATCCATTCCAACCAACTAGGATGTAAACTCCTATTCCTATTCAATATCCAAGAATGCGATAAAATCATGATTTCTTCCATGAGAGTGTCCTTCCTCGTAGGTTTTAAATCAATGCAGATACGGTTTCTGTATCGCTAAATTATCCACAAGGATGTTTGAATCACAACATCCAAACATATCTTAGTATGCTTGTTGAGAGTTAACGTGTTGCTCCACTTGATTAAACCGTTGATGTCTTTGGGTAAGTCGCCTATATTCCACCATCTCGAAATCGAATTCCAAATAGAAATCGTGATCGGGCATTTTACAAATACGTGAAGATCAGTTTCAATTTCACCATCGCATACAGGGCATCTAACATAATTAAGATCAATTCCACGTCTATCAAGGTTGAATCGAGTGGGGAGGCGATTCAAACTAAGCCGTCATGAGTGAATATTGATCTTGATCGGGAGGTTCTTGTTCCAGCGAATAGGAACACTACTTGAATAAAGGAATGAGGAATCAATTATGTATCTTATCTCAGATGTTGAGAAAGATGTAGAGTCGGTCGAATTAAAAATCCATCCATCCGGTGACGCCGTAAGTGCAACGTTTGACAACACGTTAAGAAGCTTGTTTAATTAAGTACGCTCACGCCCATCTCGAATAGGCCTTCTCCAATCCCAAAAATAAACATGCTGGTCTGAAGATGAGCTCACCCTATCCCGAATTCGACACTCTTTGTTATTGTCCAGATAATATAGTCTTGGGTATGCACTTTTTAAACACGACTCTCCAACCCAATGATCATTCTAGAACTTGAAAGTAAAACTATCACCGACCTTTCTAGTAAAGATTGAATGGAGACTGGTATCAAGTCTTGATAAATGCTTGTTTAGTTGAGTAATATTCTTCTATAGGCACGAGGGCAGTGGGGATGAAGGGTAGTCAGGACCAATTTTACCATCATTACCATGGATAGAAATTACAATCAGTTTCCAAATAGAGTTGGATTCCGAGTAGAAGCGCCACCACCACTTTGTTAACATTGCAACATTAGAAGCAAAAAGACTACCAATTTCACGACCCCCACTACTTTTCGAAGAACAAACTTTTTTCCAAGCAATCCAAGCCAACTTGTTTTTTGAATCAATTGCACCCCCCAAAAGAAATTGCGCCTCAATTTTCTATAAATAACAAATGACATTTTTGGGGGCCTTAAAAAGAGAGAAGTAGTAGGTACCTAGAGCGCCAAGAACCCACTTGCTAAGAGTTAATCTTCCACCATACGAAAGAGATCTAGCTTTCCAAGCGGTAAGCCTTTTTCTGAATTTTTCTATGACAGGCTTCCAGTTGCATGTTTTGTTCATGTTGGCTCCTATTGGAAGACCAAGGTAGACAAAAGGAAAAGAAGACGGCTGAAAACAGAGTGTTGATGCGAACCGGCTAACTTCATCAGGTGTGACACCAATGCCAAAGAACTTGCTTTTTGAGAAGTTGACTTTCAAACCGGAAGCCATATTGAAACATCTTAATATACGACAAAGATTTCTAGCATTATCAATTGATCATTTTCCTAACAAAAGAGCATCATCCGCAAATTGAAGATGAGACAAATATACACGGTTATCTCCCACTTTTACCCCTTCAAACAGTCGTTTAGCTTTAGCTTCTTCAATGGTTACATGCAACGCTTCGGCTGCGATAATGAAGAGAAAAGGTGATAGTGGATTACCTTGTCGAAGCCCCTTACAAATTTTGAATTCTTTTGTAAGGGAACCATTCACGAGTACCGATGCATAAGCCGAATTTAGGCAGCCTCTAATCCATACTAAAACCTATGAACTAAAACCTATTTGCTCCATAGTATGATCTAGAAAGTTCCAATCTAAAGAATCAAAAGCCTTTTCAAAATCTACCTTCAATATGAAAAGACGTTCTTTATTTTTAGTGGCCCATGAGATAACTTCATTGACTATTAACGGACCATCAATGATTTGCCTACCTTGAACATAAGCCTTTTGAACATCACTAATTACCGAATGGACAACTTGTTGGAGTCTATTAGCAAGAACCTTGGCGATTACCTTGTATTGACAACCAAGAAGACTTATGGGTCAAAAATCTTTAATGTCGACAGGATCACTTTTTTTGGGTACGAGGGCAATAAAAGAAGAGTTGCATCCACGTAGGATGAAGCCCTCAACCTCAAACCTCTTCACCATATCGATAAAAAAATTTCCTAACCGTATCCCAATATTCTTTAATAAATTTGAAGGTGTATCCATCGGGTCCGGGTGATTTATCTCCACCACAATTCCACACCTCCTCTTTTATTTCATTAACAAAAATAGGGGCATCTAAAAAGTTGGAATCAAAGTCTGATAATGTCTTGAACAGATTACTTTAGGACCGAACGCGTTTAGGAGTTGTATTATCAAACTTAATTTTGTAAAAGTTGTATATGTAAGAAGTTATCGTGAAAGGGTCTGAGACCTAACAACCATTGATGTAGATACCGTTAATTCTTGATCTTGAGAACTTGTATTAAGCATGTCGTGGAAAAATTTCGAATTTTCATCACCTTCCATGGCGCATTTTACTTTCGCCTTTTGCATTATGTCCAGCCTTTTGAGATGTTCCAGGTCCTCAAGGTTTTTTAACAATGAGAGGCGTTGTTCAATCTTGAATCTTAAGTAAAACCAACTTCTTGACTTTAACTTTTAAATGTGCTTACATTTTTGTTTTCAAATCATGACATATATAAGAATCATTGTTAAGGCTGTTATTTTGTATCTAAAGACGAATTTCTTTTTTCATCTCCCCTGAAGTTCTAAGCTTAAAGGAAATGGGCGAGTGGGGTTTGGAACTTGTATCGTGGGAATCATTAAAGGGAGACCATGATCGAGAGACTAAGTCCGGGAGTATTTATCAAGTATCAAGAATAAAAAAAATTGAATAGGATGGCCCCATAATCATGAGTAAGTTTAAGGAACAATGGGACAATGGTCTGAGAGAAGGTTTTGAGGTTAAAGCAGTGAGTTCGTACATTTGGCCATTTGGCAATCTAAGTGAATGTGATTAACTAAGATGGGTAAGCTTACTTAGTTTGTTCAAATTTGTTTCATCGGGTGATCCTTTTCCCCCCTATTGAAGATCTACAGCTGCAGAGTTGTTAATGAAATATTGAATACTTGCACCATATTTGCTAACGATTGTCCCAAATCTTCAGTTTCGTCACTCTAAAATTCATTAAAATAAAGTCCCCTAGAACAATTGATTCAAGTGGTGAAGTAGTTGTGAATGAGGGAGTTAAGACGATTCCACAGATAACACTTCTTAGAGTAATTTTGTGGAGCATAAACAACTATCATAAGACACTCGATCCTAATTTTAGTCCATTCTCTATAAATAGAAATAAACCCATCTTCATCATTCATGATTTTATGTTTAGTAAACAGAGAGTCATCCCATATAGCTATAATGCCCCCCAATTTTTCTTCGGCCTTTTTAGTTGCAAAATCACAATATTAACTACCCCAAAAATAGATTGGATTAAAAATGATATACCTGATTGGATTTTGTTTCCTGGATGCCAGTGAAGCTTTAAATGATTTTTCTCAAAACCATTCCTTACCATTCTTTTTTCGAAGTAAGGCAAACTCCTTGTATTCAATGAGCAACATTTATGGTCCTACCAAATTTTTTTTCTAATGATTTTTTACACCAGCTTCTCTACCAACTATGTCATAGCCGAGATGTGAACCAACTTCTATAGTCTTTGAAACTTCCTTATTACCAACTGAGTTTGAGGTTTAAATGGTTTTTGCTAGTCTATTATTGCAATGAATGATGTTTGAGTCGTTATTGGAAATAAATAAGTGGAAGAGGATTCAGGTGTAGACTCGCTTTTGGTTTGTTTTACTTTATGCTTGAATGTTTTGATGCCGTGATTGGGTCAATGATCTTACGAGATTTGAGGAGATGTGAATTTGGTGTTCTTTGTGAATTTGATGAATCGATGATGGAATGATAGTGGTAATGCTTTGGTGTGAAGTGCTTTGGGTCAATGGTTGCAAGAGTCAAAGTTATAGGATGTAGGAATCTTTCTGGAAAAGGCAAAGAGGTACCTGTTTCAAGTTGGTGATGGGATGCGGTATTATTAGAAGAGTCATGGAGAGATAGAAGGGTCGACCTGGGACCAATAAAGTGAGTTAGGATGGTTCAAATATATGATAAGTTTATTGGGCTTAAAAGTGGGGTTACTACGCTAAGTAAGAATAGATAAAGTTGAGGGGATCTAGGTGTAATTAAAACCAAACCCGTAGGGGAAGCTGAAAATGTGTATTGTCCAGAGTCAACTATACAACCTTGTCAGGACTTTTATTCATAAAGTCGTATGGAATAGGGTGAGTTTTCATTAAATTAGGGGTTATCCCCAATGTTAGGATTCGGATCACCCATACAACTGGTTATGGTGCGGAATAAATCTGATCTTTGAAGTACGAACACACCCCAACAGATTATGTATGACAGAAAATAAAAGGATGCACAAGAATATAACTCTCAATATTATATGTTTATTGAGTAAGGAAAAGAATGAAGTACAAACCTCTACCCCTCCACACTCTTTTTATAGAGGTGAGGAGGAGAACAACAGGTTTTGGCGAAGAATATATGTGAAACCCTTCCCCTCACTCCTTTTATAGAGATGAGGGGAGGATCGGGCTCTTGGGCATAAAGAAACCAATAACCTTAATTGGCTATAATTAGAAGTCTAAAAATTTACACTAAACCCACGTAATCCCTATGACTAGGATTACTTTATCTATAGATTTCCTCCTTAGTATCACATTTCAGTCAATTTACCGTTACGCAGCACCTTCAACTGTGGCTGGATTCCCAGACGGGAACTGCTTTTTACCAAGGCACCTAAGTAGTCAATTCTGATACTAAACTTAGCTCATATTCCTACTCTGCAAAAGTCACTTTAGCCATATTCCTTCTTCCATCGCCCTAGTTAAGTGTCATATACGCTGCTTCTGTTGTTTCACAAAACCTTCATGTACAACACATAGCTTCTCAGCTTCATTGCACATCCTTGTATCATAAACCATACCTTGTGATTGATCTACCCAGGGCGTAGTCAAAATTCCACAAAAACCTGTACGTTGTCTGTAATCCAGATCAAACTTAATCTAACATACACATTGACAAGATGCTTGTCCAAGTTCTCGTGCAAAACCTCTGGATACTCCTGGCTTCCAACTGCATATATACATGACCACTTACCATTCTTTTCCACATCACAGTCCCCTGATAGACTACCCTCAATGACAGAATAGAGTGCCCCTTCAACAAAGTCTGTTACGCCAACTTTTCACTGTGAATCCTGGACTGTGAACACCCTTAGTGTATTACCACTCTAATCTTGCGGATCTCACAAACCAAGTATATTCCCTTTGCTTTAACAGCAAAACCTTTAGGTAATCTAGTCTTCAGCTTGCATCGCAAGAAAACATACATCTTTATAGAGGAAATAGATGTTCATGTACTATACTGGTGTCGACTCCCAGTAATAGCCCATCGCTGTAGTCTTGCATTTCTTGCAAACCGTTGCTGATCACCTTTACACATCTTGATTCGAGCATCCATATTCATCTTTCAATCCCAGCCATCCACTTGAAAATCACCTACAAGCATCTGTATTCTTGAAGTCAAATGACTCATGTGCATGTATCTTCTCAACTTGCTAGCAACATGCAAAAGCAGCTCATACGGTCTTTCATACTGAATTAGTTCCCTTCATAATGAGTGTTGCTCCCTTTCATGTGCCTGGTGATGATAGTTTATCTAAAATCCGAGGTTTGTAATTCCTGTGTACCAATTTACATGACCGACATTTCCTTATGAGGTTCCACCTCTAATGTATGACCGTCCTGTTGGTTCACCTCAACCTATTCCTGCATATCACCTGCATTAAACGTACCTACACCACAATATTGAAAGTTGTCTGTATTCCCCACTTTCATTAAAAAACCCATTGTCCTGTAAAAGCACCTTTCCTTTGAATTAAATCATCAAACCTCCAAAAGCTATTACGACTATTACATTTACGGTTTCCCAGGAATATGCCATTGTCCCTTAACGGTTCAGCATCACTGGCTTAATACTAGCAAGCAATCAAAAAATCCCTGAACATATCTATAGGTGTCTAAATCCCAATCGCTGATGATGTGTGGACCTATCCACTAGAAAATATGTTAGGACATGTTGGATCCTATGACTAAAGAAACCTGGACAGACCAGACTGAATCAGAAAACAACATACCTTAGCCAAGAGTGTCACGTTCGTCTCCTTAACCAACCCATTCTGCTGCTGTAACCCTGCAACACCCAAATGTTTGGCGACCCCACTCTTTGTACATTGTTGTGTAGACCTCTGATTACAAGAATCAAGAACATTACCCGTCTTGATCTTCCACCCAGTCTGATATTCCTTTTCCTGCTCCTTTACCAAGCAGTCCGTGTTTGTCTTCTCTTCAGGTTGCTTGTCCTCCAACCGTCTTTGAGCCACTGCAGTATCATCGTTACTAACCTGAAAAACCTCAGCTTCACGATCCCCTTGAGCTCCCTGCAGTTCCACCTCAAACCAAACACGTTTTTCATCATGTACTCCATGGACTCCTGTTTCAACACCAGGACCAAGTTGTTTGAACCCAACTTGTTTTGAACCTCCATGCTTTTGTACAATATTCCCATCGAGCTTTTCGATGTTTAACCTAGTATTCATACTAGCCATTCTTTTAACCCTTTGCTAACCGTTTAACCTTTTGTGAATTTACCTACACAAAGCACGATCTAGCAAAGTAACCCGTTTGTAAAAACCCTTACTTTATCGATATAACCCTAAGAATAAACCTTCTTAGAAGTCGATCAAAGCAAGAAACCCTTCAAAAAACAAAACCCTTTCTTACTCAAATATCGATCGAACCATGGGCATAAAACCGTCCAACAAATCGACAACCCTTGAATCAAGAAAGTAACCTACGCTTTTTGAAGTAACCCTTGTCGTACTTTTATTTTTGCAAAACAATTTCTTGTAACCTAAGAAACCTTGCAACCTCGACAAGTCTTGGACTTATTCTCCGACCCTTTGTTTATTCTGATAACCTTGTGATATAAACCTCACAACACCGAATCAAACAAAGTACCTTGTGCGAAAACTCCCTTAAGTCTTCTACACCTTGTCACGGACCCGGACAATCGAAGAACTCAAGAACCTTTACCTGTCGATACCCTGCTGTTCCTTGACGTCAAAAAACCTCAACACCAAGAACTTTTGTTGTCGAGAACCTGGTAGCCCAAACAGAATAGAACCCTCATGTTCCTTCCAGAAAAACCAAACAACAAAAACCTCTTCTTGATCGAACCTAGTTAACCAGAGAACCCGCGAACCTGAGCTCTGATACCACTTGTAGGATTCGATCACCCTACAACCTGGTTACTAGTGCGGAATAAATCCGATCTTGAAGACGAACACACCCCAGCAGATTATGTATGACAGAAAAGAAAAGGATGCACAAGAATATAACCCTCAATATTATATGTTTATTGAGTAAGGAAAAGAATGAAGTACAAAACCCTCCCCCTCACCTCCTTTTATAGAGATGAGGGAGAGAACAAACAGGTTGGAAGAATTAATGTGTGTGTGTGTAAAACCCTTCCCCCCTCACCTCCTTTTATAGAGATGAGGGGGAGGATGGGCTTGGGCCGTAGAGAAACCCAATAACCTTAATATGGCTATAATTAGAGCTAACTTTACATTAAACCCCCTAACCTATTGACTAAAGTGAATACTATATCCAACAGTTTCCACCTTAGTATCACTATTAGTCAATACCGATACGCAGCACCTTCGACCTGTGCTAGAACCTCGGACTGGGAACCGCCTTTTACCAAGGCACCAATAGCAATTCCTGCTACTAAACTTAGCTCATATCTTGACTCTGCCAAAATTCCTTTAGCTATATTTCCTTCTTCTAAGCCCCGGTAAGTGTCATATACGCCGCTTCAGTTGTTTACAAAACCATCATGTACAGCATCATAGCTTCTCAGCTTCCTGCACATCCTTGTATCATAAACCCGTACCTTGTGATTGATCTACCCATGGCGTAGTCAAAATCCACAAAAACCTGTACGTCTGTCTGTAATCCACGATCAAACTTATCCAACATACCCACATCTTCAGATGCTATGTCAAGTCTCGTGCAGACCATCTGATACTCCTGGCTTCCAACCGCATATATACATGACCACTTACCATTCTTTTCCACATCACAGTCCCCTGATAGACTACCCTCCAATGACAGTATGGAGTGCCCCTTCAACAAAGTCTGTACTAACTTTTTATTGTGAATCCTGGACTGTGACACCCTTAGAGTATTACCACTCTAATCCCTGATGATCTTCAAACCAAGTATATTTCCCTTTGCTTTAACCAGCAAAACCTTGGTAATCCAGATCTCAGCCTTGCATCCGCAAGAAAAAACCATACCATCTATATAGAGAAATAGATGTATAAACATACTTGGTGTAGACTCCCAGTTATAGCCATCGCCGTCGTCACTGCGTTTCTTGCAACCGTTGCTGAGCACATACACATCTCATCGAGCATCCATATCATCTTTCAATCCAGCCTTCCACTTGGAAATCACCTCACAAGCAATTGTATTATTGAAAGTCAATGACTCATGTGCATATATCTTCCCCACTGCAGCAACTGCAAAAGCAGTCTCATTACTGTCTTCTCTATACCCGAATAGTTCACATGCTAAGTGTTGCTCCCTATCACGTGCTAACTGATAGTCCATCAAATCTTGAGTTTGTACTTCTTGTAAACCAGCTCCTTGATCGACATTCTCCTGAGGTTCCACCTCAAATGTATGACCGTCCTGTGGTTCCACCTCAAACTCATCTCCTTGCAACACCTGCATTGAACCCGTACCTACACCAGAATTAATGAAAGTTTTTTTATACTCTCCACTTGAAACCCATATTCCTGTAAAGCACTACCTTTGAAGTAACGTCATCTAACCTCCAAAGCTTATTACCCACTATACCTTTATGGTATCCCAGGAATATGCACTTGACCTTGACCGGTTCAAGCATCCCTTGCTTAATACTAGCAAGCCAACCAAAAAACCCTAACATATCTATAGGCGTCTTCAATCGCTGATGATGGTGACCTTGCTAACTAGATATGTAGACATGGTTATACCCTCTGCCCAAAAACCTTGGATAGACCAGACTGAATCAGAAAACAGCATACCTTAGCCAAGAGTGTCACGTTCGTCTCCTTAACCAACCCATTCTGCTGTGCAGCACCCAAATGTTTGGCGACCCCACTCTTCGTACATTGTTGTGTGGACCTCTGATTACAAGAATCAAGAACATTACCTGTCTTGATCTTCCACCCAGTCTGGTATTCCTTTTCCTGCTCTTTTACCAAGCAGACTGTATTTGTCTTCTCTTCAGGTTGCTTGTCCTCCAACCGTCTTTGAGCCACTGCAGTATCATCGTTACTAACCTGAAAATCCTCAGCTTCATGATCCCCTTGAGCTCTATGCAGTTCCACCTCAAACCAAACACGTTTTTCATCATGTACTCCATGGACTTCTGTTTCAACACTAGGACCAAGTTGTTTGAACCCAACTTGTTTTAAACCTCCATGCTTTTGTACAATATTCCCATCGAGCTTTTCGATGTTTAACCTAGTATTCATACTAGCCATTCTTTTAACCCTTTGCTAACCGTTTAACCTTCTTAGAAGTCGATCAAAGCAAGAAACCCTTACTTTATCGATATAACCCTAAGAATAAACCTTCTTAGAAGTCGATCAAAGCAAGAAACCCTTCAAAAAACAAAACCCTTTCTTACTCAAATATCGATCGAACCATGGGCATAAAACCGTCCAACAAATCGACAACCCTTGAATCAAGAAAGTAACCTATGCTTTTTGAAGTAACCCTTGTCGTACTTTTATTTTTGCAAAACAATTTCTTGTAACCTAAGAAACCTTGCAACCTCGACAAGTCTTGGACTTATTCTCCGACCCTTTGTTTATTCTGATACTCTTGTGATATAAACCTCACAATACTGAATCAAACAAAGTACCATGTGCAATAACTCCCTTAAGTCTTCTACACCTTGTCGCGAACCCGGACAATCGAAGAACTCAAAAACCTATACCTATCGATACCCTGCTGCTCCTTGACGTCAAAAAACCTCAACACCAAGAACTTTTGTTGTCGAGAACCTGGTAGCCCAAACAAAATAGAACCCTCGTGTTCCTTTCAGAAAAACCAAACAACAAAACCTCTTCTTGATCGAACCTAGTTAACCAGAGAACCCGCGAACCTGAGCTCTTGATACCACTTGTAGGATTCGATCACCCTACAACCTGGTTACTAGTGCGGAATAAATCCGATCTGGAAGACGAACACACCCCAGCAGATTATGTATGATAGAAAAGAAAAGGATGCACAAAAATAAAACCCTTAATATTATATGTTTATTGAGTAAGAAAAAGAATGAAGTACAAAACCCTCCCCTCACCTTCTTTTATAGAGATGAGGGAGAGAACAAACAGGTTGAAAGAATTAATGTGTGTGTGAAACCCTTCCCCCTTACCTCCTTTTATAAAGATGAGGGGGAGGATGGGCTTGGGCCGTAGAGAAACCCAATAACCTTAATATGGCTATAATTAGAGCTAAATTTACACTAAACCCCCTAACCTATTGACTAAAGTGAATACTATATCTAACAATTTCCACCTTAGTATCACTATTAGTCAATACCGATACGCAGCACCTTCGACCTGTGCTGGAACCTCGGACCGGGAACCGCCTTTTACCAAGGCACCAGTAGCAATTCCTGCTACTAAACTTAGCTCATATCCTGACTCTGCCAAAAGTCCCTTTAGCCATATTTCCTTCTTCCAAGCCCCAGTAAGTGTCATATACGCCGCTTCAGTTGTTCACAAAACCATCATGTACAGCATCATAGCTTCTCAGCTTCCTGCACATCCTTGTATCATAAACCCGTACCTTGTGATTGATCTACCCATGGCGTAGTCAAAATCCACAAAAACCTGTACGTCTGTCTGTAATCCACGATCAAACTTATCCAACATACCCACATCTGCAGATGCTATGTCAAGTCTCGTGCAGACCATCTGATACTCCTGGCTTCCAACTGCATATATACATGACCACTTACCATTCTTTTCCACATCACAGTCCCCTGATAGACTACCCTCCAACGACAGTATGGAGTGCCCCTTCAACAAAGTCTGTACCAACTTTTCATTGTGAATCCTGGACTGTGACACCCTTAGAGTATTACCACTCTAATCCCTGATGATCTCCAAACCAAGTATATTTCCCTTTGCTTTAACCAGCAAACCCTTGGTAATCCAGATCTCAGCCTTGCATCCGCAAGAAAAAACCATACCATCTATATAGAGAAATAGATGTATGAACATACCTGGTGTAGACTCCCAGTAATAGCCATCGCTGTCGTCACTGCATTTCTTGCAACCGTTGCTGAGCACATACACATCTGATCGAGCATCCATATCATCTTTCAATCCAGCCTTCCACTTGGAAATCACCTCACAAGCAACTGTATTATTGAAAGTCAATGACTCATGTGCATAATCTTCTCCACTGGTGTAGCAACTGTTTTATTAGCAGCCTCATTACTGTCTTTCTATACTGAATAGTTTTCACCCATACTGAGTGATGATCCCTATCACGTGATGATTGATAGTATATCAAATCCTGAGGTTGTACTTACTGTGATCCAACTACTTTATTCAACATTACCATTAGGTTTCACCTCAAATGTATGACCGTCCTGTGGTTCCACCTCAAACTCATCTCCTTGCAACACCTGCATTGAACCGTACATACACAAGACACAAATGAAGTTTTTCTTCGTATTTCTCACTTTTATGAAACCTATTATTCCTTTAAAGCATCATTCTGAAGTTACTTTTTCTACTCCAAGCTTATTACACACACTTTATACCTTTTTCAGGGTATTCCAGGAATATATGTTACTCTTGACCTTAACGGTTCAAGCATCCTATGCTTAATTATAGCAGACCAACCAATAAAAACAACCTAACACTATCTACTAGGCGTCTATAAATCCAGTCGATGATAATGGTGTCCATTAGTCACTAGATATGTAGACATGGTTGTATCCTCTGCCAAAAAAACCTTGGACATACCAGACTGAATCAGAAAACAATGTACCTTAGCCAAGAGTGTCACGTTCGTCTCCTTAACTAACCCATTCTGCTGCTGTATCACTTCAACACCCAAATGTTTGGCGACGCCACCTTTCGTTAATTGTTGTGTTGACTCTGATTTTTTAAAAATCAAGAAGATAACCGTCTTGATCTACTCACATTGTCTGATATTCCATTTTCCTGCTATTTACCATCAAGCAGTCCGTGTTTGTCTTGCTCTTCAGGTTGCTTGTACTCCAAACGTATTTGAGCCACTGCAGTATATCGTTACTATACCCTGGAAATACCAGCTTTCACGATCCCCTTCGAGCTCCCTGCAGTTCCACCTCAAAACATACACTCGTTTTTCATCATGTACGTCCTTGGACTCCTGTTCTCAACACCAGGGACCAAGTTGTTTGAAACCCAACTTGTTTGATCCTCCTTCGCTTTTAGTTGTCAACATATTTTCCATCGTGCTCTTTCGTATTTTAACCTAGTATTCATACTAGCCATTCTTTTAAAACCTTTGCTAAAACGTTTAAACTTTGTGTATATTTCTTACACAAAACTCGATCTAGCAAAGTAAAACCTGGGTTTTGTATATAATTCCCTTAACTTTATCGATATTAATCCTAAGGAATTTAAAACCTTCTTAGAAGTCTGATTCAAAGCCCAAAGAAGAAACCCTTCGAAAATCATAAAACACTTTCTTTACTTACAATATCTCGATTCCTGAACTGGCCTTATAACCATCCAAAACATAATCGACAAACCCTTAAATCAGAAAGTAACCTAGCTTTTGAAAGTAGTAACACATTGTCGTACTTTTATTTTTGCAAAACAATTTCTTGCAACCTAAGAAACCTTGCAACCTCGACAAGTCTTGGACTTATTCTCCCGTCCTTTGTTTTTTATTGATTAACCTTGTGTTATAAACCTCACAACACCGAATCAAACAAAGTACCTTGTGCGAAATGCCCTTATGTCTTTCTACACTTTGTCACGGGCCGGACAATAGAAGATCTCAAGAACCTTTACTGTCGTTACCTACTGTTCTTGACGTCATAATAAACCTCAACACCTAGTACTTGTGTTGCAGAACTTGGTACCCTCAAACAGAATAGAACCTCCTGTTCCTTCCAGAAAAAAAACCAAACAACAAAGACCTCTTCTTGATCGATCCTAGTTAACCAGAGAACCCACGAACCTGAGCTCTGATACCACTTGTAGGATTCGATCACCCTACAACCTGGTTACTAGTGCAGAATAAACAAAATAAAAAAAAAAAAAAATAAAAATATCTGGATTTCTTTTAAAAAAAAAATAGGGAGAACCCTCAGGACACACGCCCCCCCCTCAGTACACAGCTGATATATGTATGACAGAAAAGAAAATGATGCACAAGATTATATCAACCTCAAATTATTATATCGTTTATTGAGTATGGAAAAAGTAATGACAGTTACACTTCAACCCTCCCCCTCAACTCCTTTTATAGAGTGAGGACGAGAAACAAACAGTTGGAAGAATTAAATGTATGGTTGTAAATCACTTCCACCACCCTTACCTCCTTTTATGAGATGAGGGATGTTTGAGGATGGGCTTGGGCCGGTAGACAAAACCCAATAACTTTTTATGGGCTATAATTAGAGCTAAATTTACACTAAACCCCCCCCCTAACCTATTGACTAAAGTGAATACTATATCTAACAAATTAATTTATTAGAAATGAAATAAAATGTAGTTATTGTAATGTGATGTTGAAGATGGGTTCTTGATATTTATTTTCTTGTACCTTAGCTCTATTGACAAAGGGTTTGTAGTAGTAGTACTCCGTATTATTTTTGTTTGGTTTGACTGAAATGGGATATGAAAAATCGTTGGTTTGTTTACTTATGTTAACACTTTATAGTTTGTAGAGTAATTAGGACAGAGGGTGGTTAGTCTTCTTGGTTTATTTGTTGTTGAATGTAGAACAATTAGTGTTTATGGGTTTTGGTACAGTGTGATAAATAAGCAGTGTTCATGGATTTTGATTATGTGTTTTAGTTAATGAAAATGGGGTATTGGTGTTGTGGGTTTTGATATTCTGTTTTGGGGTGTTGATTTTGAGGATTGTAAAAGTGATGGGGTGGTATATGGTTTTTGAATTGAATATATTTTGATTTGATCTTTAGCTTTTGTTTTTAGACATAGGGTGATTACGTTGGGTAGTGATGAAGATGAATGTATAAAGAAGATGAAGATTTTTAGAGATGTTGGTGGGTGGTGATGGTTAATAATAAAAGTAATTATAAAAAAGTTATAATGTTAAAAGCTAAGTGTAAAAATGGACTAAATTCCCTCATGGGGCCTATGGACTACGTGGAAAGTTATACGATCGTTAAGATGGCGTTAGATTGGAGGACCAACGATGGGAAAATGTTTCTCAATTAAGGCGGATGGTGCACTCTTTTTTTTGGGTCAAAGGACCATAGGGTGCGGTCAACGGCATAAACCTCAAGACGAGACGTGTAGTGTACTATTTCTCATAATATACCGCTCACCAAATAAGTAGACCAGTCGCCATAATAAACTTCTTTACTTTTTGTGTAAGTTATTTTTCAGGACATGTTTTTAAGAGTCCTACTTAATGTACTTTTATGAGACTTTTTTTAATGTACTTTAAAGTTACTTTTAGGACAAAAAAAGTCTCCTAAAAGTACAATAAGTAGGTCTCTTAAAAATCTGTCTGAAAAGTAACTTACATAAAAAGTGAAAAGTTTTTTAGGCGACTTGAGAGACCAAGCGACTGGTTTATTTTGAGAAGTTTATTTTTAAGGTCTAAAAAAGATAAACACTTTAAGCGACTGGTTTATTTTAAGAATTTTCCGAACCACAATCAACTTCCGATGTTGGAAAAGGTAAAAAATCCTTTGTGTTCCTATGAATCATCATGATATAATCACTATTAAATTCACTTTTAACAACTGAAAAAAAATATACTTTTTTCATCTCAAAATAAATATTCATATTTTCGTTTTAATTGTTAGATGAGTCATTGGCCCAAATCCGATTGTGGGCTTGTGGTCCATTAAGGTTAGGTTTAAGATTACTTGTTCACAAAGATACGTATTTAGTATAAATACATATGCAACCTTATTATTTAATCAACAAAAACACAATTCAATAATAAATCCATATTTGCTATTTTACATGGTATCCAAGATCTAGGTAAGATCTACCAACAAAATTTGCTATCCTTCGGTCATCGGCTACTCGCCGGTGATCCGGAGGGATTCCGCTATTTTAGCTTTGTTTTTTTAATTAGGATTTTGTTTTTCTTTTCAATGCATAAACCTATCACACAAAACCCTAGCCATCAAAACACACTAAATATGTTGATTTGCATCAAACAACCATCTCTTTTTTTCTTCATCGTCAAATTGTTTTCGTTCTCGAAGATCATTGTCCTTGATAACAAAAATTGACCGCCAAATTGCCGCTCCCTCTTAAAGGCAAAGCAAGCCGTGGCGTAAAAAAATGGCAAACGTCATAAATATAGAGGAAACCGCGAAGCAGTATACAATTATGTTTTCAAATACAAGTCCATCTCCGTGCAAACGATCAACGAAGAAGAGAAGAATAAGACGATTTAAACATTCTATACAGTTTGTCCGTCCGAAAGACCCATGTTCAAACTGCGGGTGAGTGTTAGATGAGTCATTGGCCCAAACCCGATTGTGGGCTTGTGGTCCATTAAGGTTAGGTTTAAGATTACTTGTTCACAAAGCTATGTATTTAGTATAAATACATACGCAACCTTCTTATGTAATCAACAAAAACACAATTCAATAATAAACCCATATTTGCTATTTTACACTAACATTAGGGTTTTTGGCCTAAATCTAATTGTGGGCTTGTGATCCATTAAGGTTAGGTTTAAGATGACTCATCTAACATTAATATGTCCAGATATAAATAGGGATATTGTGGTCCATTTGGGACGAATGTAGCATATTGGCTTATAAACCGTGGATTCACATGTATCATATATTCATAAAAGATTATGTGCGTATATAAATTAACAAACTATAATTAACTAATTGGTTGAAATTTTCTAAAACTTTGTCCATTTGCAAAGTGAATATTTATTTTTGGATGGATGGAGTATACTAGCTTATGGAATGTGGAATCACATGTGTCTCAAAAAGATATATTCATAAAGGGATTTGATATGTACACTATTTCTTTTTGCTATCCACCACTAATTCGACATCTAGGTGTTGTACATTGTGCATCACCGGGTGTACTTTAATGGTGGATGGCAAAAAAAATATGATGTACAAATCACCTCCCATTCATAAAAGGTTATGTTTCTAGATAAATTAACAAACAACAAAGAAATAATTGCAACATTATTTTTTAAGGAAAAAAAAATAAGTAATGAGAAAATGAAATTCTAAAACCCACTCATGTCAGCACGAGGGGGGTGAAACTCTATATGTATTGCTAGCTTGGTCTGGTCGCGCAAGTAATAAGATTCTCATTTCTTTTATTTATTCATTCTATCTTTTTGATTGTGTGCACTTGGATCTTGATATTATTGTGACCTACACTTATCAATAAAGATATTACACATTTGAAAAAGAAATACTTTTGTTTGCATTTACTTGTTTATTTCATACTTTGTTGTTTAAATACTCGTGAGTCTGGAACTATCAGGATTATATCTCAATTCACGTCACCTAATACAGCATAACATAATGGTGTATCTGAGAAGAGAAAGCGAGCACTATTAGATATGGTTCGATATATGATGAATATGAGTACCTTGTCATAGTCCTGTTAGGTGTATGCTCTCAAGAGTGTTGCACAAATTTTTAATATGGTTATGACAAAGAAGGTGAATAAGACACCATATGAGTTAAGGCATGAGAATGTTTCTATGTTTTCATATCTAAAGGTGTGAGGATGTGAAGCTTTAGCAAAGCGTTATACTCCCAACAAACTTGATTAATGATCTATTAGATGTATATTTGTAGGATACCCTAAGGAAACTTTGAGATATTACTTCTACCCATTGAACAAAGTGTTTATTGCTCGCAATGCTAAATTCTTGGAGTAAGAATATCTACTTTAAGAGCAAGAAGGAGCAATGTGAATCTTAATGAATATCAAGAACCACAAGTTGATACACCTTCTACTAGTTTTATAATATTGTGTGATTCTTAGCTGATTGTAAAGAAAGTTCTCCCTACTAATCAAGAGGAACATGTTGCACTTGCACTTTATAAATATGATACAGTCTCTCAGCAACCTCAAATATATGGTTATGGTTATTTGATAAATTCAAATGGACATGAATTAGAAGATTATAATGAACCTCCTAATTACCAAGAGTCCATGAGGGATTTTGAATGTCTGACCTTTGCTCTAGTTTCATCGAAGGCCCACCGCGAAGGGTGTAGGGCTTCGCGTGGCGGATTCCCATACTAGTAACCATCCCAAAGATGGTTTTACGCCACTCGAAATTATTCAAAGGTTATTGGTTGTAATTGGGAGAAGATCCCATTCGGGCTTCGAAGGGGAGGCCTTCGAACTAGAGAGGAGGGTACATCATCAAGCCCCTTAGTCGAATGTAATGTATACATCTATGTATTTATTGCTTTCGACTGTCATTCACAAACAAGATCAAAGACCATGATCTAAGTTGCATACACTAAATAGTGAAACCCACTTGCCTTGGGGTTAGTTGGGGGTTTTAAATGCATATTACTCAACAGTCATCCTTGGTTATCGTGAACTTCTTATCTTGATTTAAATTGAGTTTGAAATTAGAGAAGTCTTTGATCTCTTCCACGTGTGCGGTCTCAGAGCTCTCTAGCTTCGCCTATATAAACGTCATTCCCAAACCCTTTTTTCCTTTTATCACCTCCATTATTCAGCTATCTTTTTCTTGAAATATTCTTTGGCAAATCTAAGTTAAGAATTTCAAAAGTTATTTTTTAGTTATGAGTACGAAGGATACCATAGCTGTGCAGCGTTGTGGTTTGTCAGCCAAGGAGTTGAATGAATTCCTTTCTTTTTATCTAATTCCTTCAGAGTATGATGTTATATTGCTCATGTCTACTCAAACCATCTTTGACGCTCCTCCTGGTTATGTCGGCTTGTACACACATTCTTTTTCTCTTGCCAACCTCAGGTTACCTCTTACTGACTTTTTCTGTGAGGTTCTTCTGTATTTCAAAGTTTACATTTCCAGGCTTAACCCCTTTGGTTGTGCCAAACTAACAACTTTCATCATTATGTGTAAAGCTTATGGTTGTGAACCCTCTATTGACCTCTTTTGAGGTTTCTTCAATCTTTGTCGGGCTGGTAGCTGGCTAACTTTCTAAAAAAGTCTGAAAACACATTCCAAACCTTATTCCCAAGGTCATTACTCGTATCGAGGGTTGGCATGAATGATTCTTATTTGTTTAAGACTCCATTATCTCTTCCAAGTACCCACAACTTCTACTTAATGAAAACATGCTTAATTCAAAATCCTTCAAAGATAAGCTCCCTCCAAATATAGATGAAAATCCTTATTTCCAGCGTCTTGGTCGATATCCTACAAGTGTTCGTGTGTTTGATGATCCCATTCTGTTTTTAGCTGGCCTAAGCCTTCGTGGGAGTTTGGCCAATAACGGTCTGGGATCATTGTGGGCGACAAGGGTATTTATCTTTATCGATTATTCTTTTTGTCTTCTGTTTTGCTGATATATGATTTATTTCTTTGTTTTGTAGAGATGTCTTTCAAGAAATTTATCTATACCGAAGATGATGATGACCTTGCTTTTCTGCCTAAGGAGCCATCCCTAGGATTTGGTACTGGTTCCCCTTCTGCCTTAGTGAATACGAAGCTTCCTAAAGATGTTGAGGAGCCTAAAGTTTAGCCTGTAGAGATTACCGCAAATTCAGGGGAGAGTCTGAAAGCCAGTGTGTTTATTGTGCACCCTGGGAGTGTAGCTGCCCGCATCAAAGAGAGGAAGTGTAAAATGAGGGGAGGTTCTTCAAGGCCTCCTGTGAAGAGGAAACTAGCCTTCGGGTCATCAAGTTCTCATGCTGTACGTGCCAAAACCTCTGCTTCTAAGGATGATGCTCCTATTCTTTCCATATCTGATGATGATGAGGGTAAATTTCCAGTTCATTTAGTTCTCTCTGAAGGTATTGATTTGCTTACTCATCCTTTGTCATCTTTATATGTTCTTTAGGCCTCCCTAATTGTTTTGAACTTAAAGATACTAACGCCTGTCACCTAAAGATCTCCGCTATAACTCCAACAGCTTGGAAAGGTCATTTGGATAATTAAATGGATTTGGAACTACTTGATCTTCATGACCGCTGTTATACGCGGCAGGCTATGGTGGATAATATAGTTAACAAGAGGGCTCGTGAGTTTTTGCAGGTTATTGAGAAGATGAGAGGTGAAGTTGATATTATCAAGGCTAGGGAAATATCTCATGAGGAGGAATGTGAAGAGCTTCGAGTCAAATGTAAAGTTGCTATGACGAAGTTTGATCAGAATCCTAATGTACTAGCTCTTCGAGAGAAGATTTCTTCGCTGACTGCCGATGTTAAAGAGCACAAAGGTAACCTTAATAGGGTGATGCTTGAGAGCCAAAAATGGGCAGGCTACCAAGTGACCCTTTTGACCCTTGAGTCGAAGGTTGATTCATTGGAGGCGGAAAAGGCTAGATTAGAGGTTGTTGAGGCGTCTCTTCATAGAGAGGTTGAGGAGCTCAAGCAAGATAGGAAGGATGTAGTGTCAAAGGTCATACCTTATGCTGCCATGGAGTTGGTGTATAGTGATGAGCTAGGCAGGCTTGTTGGTACGTTGGTGTCCTCCACCATTATTTATGGACACTGTAGAGCGTATGAGCAGGTTGCTGCCATGAAGGATCCTTTTGACTTATCAAAGGCTAAAGGATATCGTTCTTCGTACAAGAAGGAGCATACTCATGTTAGCAATGATTTTGCCACTGCTATGTTCCCTTGGCTGGACGAGTTAGTAGCAGATGCCGCAGCTCCGATTGAAGCTCTATTGTCGAAGAAGCCTCCCACGTTATAGAAGCCTGCTCCTTCAAGGACCCAAATGCATGTGCCTTCTTCCCAGAAGGCTACTCCATCCTCTGCTTCATCATCAAATCCAATGTCTCCTCCTGCTGATCTTGTGAAGCCCTATCCATCTCCGTTTGAATGAAGGTCACCATGTTGGTGTTAATTTGGTCCCAAGGATGGTGTGTACCCTTTGAACGTCTTTACTTTGATCCAGGATTTGGCCTTTAAGACAATTTATCTTTACAATGGTTTATATTGGCCATTGTTTGAACAATACGTGTCAACCTTTTTGGTTGTTTTTGAATGGTTACCCCTTTCTGATGGTTACATGTAGGGATGCAATCCCACCATTTGTCGTATGTCGTGTTGTTATTACTTTGGGGGCCCAGGTCTGATCCTCATATCGTTTATTGCTGAATCATTTTGCTTTGTAAAGCAAAAGGCTCAAATGTTTTGTGCCCTTTTCAAAGGTAGGTGGTATGTGCTTAATTACACATACCTTTAACCTAATAAAACGAGCCTAAAATGACCAAAATATATAAAAAATGCATTGTATTTGTGTGTTTTGTGATTTATGATGTACAGGTAACAAATATTCACTAAAGGACAAAAAAACCAAGCCAAACTGGACAAAACTAAGCACGAGAATGGAAAGAGCGCAAAAAACCGAAGCCAAAGACATAAGCATCTTATTGGGCCAACCCGTACCCAAGTTAATGGGCCGAGTCAGCCCATTAAGCTTATCTATTAAATCAAAAGCCCAAATCCATTTACCATTAATTCATATATCCTAATCCAATATTCATTTCCAGCCTAAGTCTAAGGCCCAAACCAAAAAGCCCAACCATAACAGCCTTTAAACCCTTTACATCGTTAGTCCTTAAGGACTAACACAGTCATTCCCTATCCTATTACACCGTTAGTCCTTTTACCCTTAACACCATTAACCCAAACAAATAATAAAACTAAAACCATTTACCTGCCAAAACCCCCATCACTATTTACTGTCCCTTTCATTCTGCCCTACAACCCGACAAACACCCTTAACCTATTCTCTATTGCAACCCGACAAACCACCTTAACCTATTCTCCCAAAAAAATGACAAAGGGGGGTGCCACGATGGCAATCCCATGAATAGTTATTGGCTGATGGGACATGGACAAGAATCAAGGGCTGAGATGAAGATAAAATAGATTCAAGGGCTCAGATTAAAGGCTTGGAGAGCACTCTTAAACCCCCTCACAGAAGAAACACACCTCAAAGGGCTAGAGCTTCTCAATTCGGCTATAAATAGAGGGTGTTTTCACACAGATATATCAATCTAGTGTAGCTTTTTATTGTATTTTACAGCTTATATTAGTTTAAGTCAGCTTATTGTAACTTTTTTTTCAAGTCTTGTAAACGTTTTTTAAGTTTTAATGAAATTCCAAGTTTAATGTTAAAATTCTGTTTTTGTGTTAATGAATCTTATGTTTGAAAATGTTTTGATAAGCTTCATATAAGCTCTTGTTTTAGCCGTTTTACTAAAAAAATATAAACCTTTACATAGCTTATAGTGTTTAAGTTAATTTCACTCAAAATTCACCCCTAAAATACCTCAACTTAACTTGGAAGATAAGCCAAACCTGGATGGGCTTTATAATGACTCATAAATAGCTTGTTTTCAAACAAGCATAGAAGCTGTTGATAGCTATAAAGAGCATTTATTGTCCTTTTTTAAGCAAATGACTTAGTAAGTTTTCACTTTTTACTTTTTAGCTTATTTACTGTTTTGCTTATTAGACTACTTATCTTCTGCTTATTTATGCTTATTTATGTTGCCTATTTCTTATTAATGCTTGCTTATTGTTTAAATTTCTTTGCTCCTTTCTCAACCTTTTAGGTTTTTTATAATAAAACTGTCTTATTTACTTAAATGCTTATGTTGTTTGGCTTTAATGTTAAGTGCGTATTGATGGTTGGTATTTTGATTATTAAGCTTAGATTGTTTAGTTTGTCAATCTGTTTTAAAAACTTTAGCTTTAAACACAGTCAAATTTCAAGCTTAAAAATGGTTTTAAAATTTTTAAAGGGGTGTTTGGGATAAGCAGCATTAACCTTAGTTAGTGCTGTTTGACCACTCATTGGTCTTTAAACCAACTTTAAAAAGCTTTAAATAAGCCTTATAATCAGTTTTCATAAAGTTTTTGCAAGTCATATCAAGTTTTAAGGTTTAATCTACCTTTCTTAGAATCTGTGGTTTTTAAATTCTTAGTCAACTGCTTTATTTAAATTTTGCTTAATAGTTGGTTTGAGGTCTTTTCTATGTACTATTTTGATTTCTAATGCTAGTTAAAATTGAGTTGGTACCAACTTTTTTTTCCTCTTTTTTTATTTTTTTTAAGTGTGTGCAATTGTCTTGTGAGTTTTCTTATCATTCTGTCAAGTAGTATTTTAAGACAGTATTAAAAAGCTTAAAGTCAGTTTTTGATCTTCAAATTTAGGTTAGTTAATAGATATTTTAGAATCTTAAATTGACAACACAAGCTTATTGGCCTACAAGCTTAATCTGTTTGTGCTTTTTAGAAACTTAAAACAGCTTTTACTAGCTTATTATTAGGCTTGCAGTTAGCTTATTTGTCTTTTAGAATCCAAAAACATAGTTAAAACAACTTTTTCTCTTTGCTTTTTCTAGCTTAACATTTAAACTTATTTGCTTAAATTCAGTTTATTTTGGTTCTTTGAGTGCTATTCTTAATCTGTTTTCAATTTGTAGCTTAATTCTTTTACTTATTAGTCCTTTATCTTAGCTCAAAGTAGTGGTTTAGCTTGTTTGTCTGTTTTAAAGTGTCTACTGTCTTATTGCTTTTTAAGTCCTTTTCAGCTTATTTCCTTTAATGTTTAGCTTATTTCTTTGCTTGATTATGTTATTAGCTTAGAGTTCTTTACCTGTTTTCACTTGTTAGCTTTTTCTCTTTGCTTATTTGGTCTTAAATTTAGCTCAAAGTTTGTAATATTTCTTTAAAACCTCTTTTTAAGTCAACTGTCTTTAAGATTTTCAGTGCTTACTAGCTTGTTTTATTTGCTTATTTATAGTCACTAGTGCTTAATGAGTCTAGGTAATTATCTGTTTGTAGTTTATTTGCTTTTCTTGTAGCTTATTCAATCTTAAAAAGCCATACAGTTTTAGCTTTTAGTCACTTAGCTTAAAAACCAAGTCTGTCACCTTTAATTAGCACTTTACTAGCTTATTATTAAGTTTTATAAAAAAATTGTTTTTTTAAAGTTGCTTAATTTTATCTTAAGTTTAGCCGTTTTTCAAAAAGAAATTAAAAAAAAGTTTTTCAAAAAGGTAAGTTCCAAGACTCGAACCTGTGACCTCCCCTTCACAACACACACACACATACACTACCATCCTTCCCTTGGGTCTTTTTCGTTATACCTTCACACCATTTTTCTTTTAAGCCCTTTTTCAAGTTTAAGCCTAACATGCCTTTTTAGCTTATTTCTAGCTTATTCAAATAAGCTGGTGAACTCATTTTATTTTTCTTAGATTCTAAATAGTTAAAAGTACTTTTCGTGATTTTTTTAGATTTTTATAAATTAGTTTAATATTTTTTATAATGTTTTTAGATTAAAATAGTTTTTAATTCATAAAAAATAAAATAAAAGTCAAAAAAATATAATCCTTTTTTCTAAAATTATTTTTAATCATTTAGGACTTTTAGAAATTAAATTTTTATTTTTAGGGTTAAAATTTGATAATTTAAGTTTTTAGTTGCGTTTTTCGATTCCCGTTAACGTTTTTAGTTTAAATCTTTAATTGCTGCTTGCCTTTATTTGTTTTTTGCATTAGTAGAAATAGAATCAAAACCAGATCTTAGATCATTCAAATCCCGCGATCACAAACTTAACGAGATTCTCAATTCATGTTTCATCGGGATACGACTCGGGAAGATTTGGTCATCACTTTTCCTAAAGTGATTTTCATTTCTTAACGGAATACTTCTGATATTATTTGATAGTCGGTATTTTAGTGTGTGTGTGTATATATATATATATATATATATTATATATTATATATACTATTTTGCTCAAATCAAATTTTTGACGCCGCTGTCGGGGAGGTGTGTGCGATTATCGTGTTTACGTTTGAAGATTAGTGTTTGAAGCCCCTTCCTCGTGAAGTTATCGTTTTCTTTTAGATAAAACTAAAAAATATACAAAAATATTTTATTTTTCTCGATTAATTTTCGTAGATTTATTAGAAAACCTAAAAAATACTTTTCTTAAAGTATTTGAAAAGACAAAAAAAAAATATGACAAAAAGCAAACCGTTTTGTGTCACTGCGATAATCGGCTCACACTTTAGGACTTCTTACTATAAGAGATGGTATAAGGAGAGTGATCCTACGATTCTTCGACCCGAAAAGAGAAGGTTTTTTAACGCTTCGCGCTTACCCGCTCCTCCGCTTCTTTGTGCGTTTTATAGAGAGCTACACGTACCCTGTTCGTTTATCGGTTACAAATATATTTTTTATTTATATTATTTTATTTTTACTGAATGCGCACTCTCTCTTCATCGAATTTAATTGTCGTATCTTCCACGACTCCGGTAACGTGTATTTGTAGACGTTCCTAAGCAAAGAGATTCGATAACCGTTTTCTCTTGAAGAGACTTCTGTAGTTACGATGGCCGATCAACGTACTATGGTGGAATTACTCCAAGCACCCACTGAGGGTTACGGAGATGCTATCGTTATTCCCGCTATTCTTGCGGAGAATTTTGAGCTTAAACATGGTCTTCTAAATCTTGTAACTTCAAAACAATTTTACGGATTTGAGAAGCAGTTTCCTCCATGCTCAACTTTTCGTTGGATATTTAAACAAGATTACTTCCACGATTTAAGTATATAGATTGTGCCTAATTCTCGATTAAAGCTTATGCTTTTTCCATTTTCTATCGAGGGGGCACCTGGATTTGGCTCAAAAGAACCTCCTCGTTCTATTCTACTTGGGAAGATCTTGTTTCCAAGTTTATTATCCAATTCTTTCCCCTATCCTTCAAAAATACAAATCTCCGGACATGGAATTAAAATTTTCAGCAACCGTTTTTGATGATATCATTTTGATAATGGCATGGGGACCGTTTCAAGGATCATCTTCGTGCATATGCCACATCACGGTTTTACGGACTTGCATTAACTTGATACCTTCCTACATTGCTTTATTCCCTAAACCCGATCAAGATTCTTTGAAGGCGCCGCACGGGTGGTAATCTTTTGACCTAAAACTCCTCGTCGAGGCTTTGGCAATATTGAAAACAAAATCGAAAGTTCGCAACTCACGGAACAACCAGTTGTTTTCGAATGTGAGTAACGAATGCTCCCTTCTTCTTCTCACCCTCATTTTCCCGAGATGGTCCGATCTTGCCGACGCCGTTAAGGCTATGCTCTTCAGAAATCTTCTTCCTCCAAGCTTCCGTGAAAGCGTTGAGGAATTTTTGTTACTTGTGGTGGCCGCATCCTTACCACTATGTCTCTTGCACTGATGGCAATGTTTTTTTCAGAATATCGAGATATTATTCAAGGATTTGTTTCAGCAGCCGCGTAACTTTTAATCAGGGAATACCGAGATACCGTTACTCAGAGTGTAGCTAACCAATTCGACCTACCGGGTTTTGGCTCAACCGAAGGTGCAAAATATATCAAACACGGTACCAATCAATGGTTATATCAAAAACAGAGGAAAATAATCAGGAAATCCATATTATCCAAGCTTTGATTTCAACAAACTCAAGTTGCTCCTTTGACAAGAATTGTTGAAACTTACAAGAAGATAAATGTTGCTATTATGAAGCTATGCAATATCAAATAAAACAATGTGAAAAAATGTAATGAGAAATGAAATGCCAAACTTCATTCAAACTTAATGTCAAATCAAACCAATGAGCTTAAGAATATGATGGCTAGTTTTTTCCAAATGAATACCGGTTTCTTCTTCAGGTATCGGGTTCACTTCCTAGCAACACCATTGCTAACCCGAGAGGTGACTTGAAAGGAATCTCAACGCCGGAATCGCTACATTCTTATGATGGACCTTAAATATTCACCTCATCTCTATCCTCTTCCCAAGGTGTGGAACGAGAACCCGAGGTGATCAAAGGATTCTCGGTGCAACCGAAGAGTACCGAAAACATCCACCTCGAATAGTCCAACTCAGGCTCCAATTAATGAGCCCGTTGTTGCTCTAAGCCTTAAAACGTCTTATTACCTTATCCTTCAAGAAGCGAACAACTGAACTCCGTGAAAAGATGATAATTTAAGCTTCAAAATTTGTTGTAAATCTTTAGGGAATTACATTTCGAGCTTAGTTTTCGCGGAATGTCTTCTAATTTGACGAATAACTTTACTTCAATGTTTAAAAGTCTCCTTAATAACAAAGAAAAATTGTTTGACTTAGCTAAAACACCGGTGAATGAGAATTGTTTGGCGGTCATCCTAAAAAAGTTGCCCGAAAAACTTGGAGACCCCGGCAAGTTTCTTATTCCATGTGATTTTTCAGAGTTAGTTGAATGCTTAGCCTTAGACGATCTTGGTGCAAGCAATCAAATGATGCCCTCTTTAAATATGAAGAAGCTCTCCACTCCCGAACTTACTCCTACTAAATGATTCTTCAATCTTTGCAGACCGATCGATATAGTCATCTGGTATTGTCGAAGTTGTATTTGTTTAAGTAGGAAAGTTCCATTTTTCCCGGCCGACTTCATAGTAGTTTGGATATGTTGCGATCCTCCCGGTTCCCCTTAATTATCGGGAGTCCCTTTTTCTTGAGGACGGCTCGTGCTTTGATCTGGATGTTTACGGTGAAGAATTAACTCTCCGAGTTGATGATGAAGCCATAACCTTTAAAGTTGGTCAAACTTCGAGATACTCCTACAATGATGCTGTGTCGATTAATCGAATCGATGTCATCGACGTAGCTTGTGAGGAGTATGCTCAAGCCACCACCCCATTCATAACCACCATTAGTGCTCGGATTTTCAAATAGCTTCAACAAAAGTGGTAATCCCCAATCGTCTTTAGATCCTATCCTTTCTACTTCTTCCCCCTCTCTCACACCTTTTGAGGAAGGTGACTTCATTTTGGAGGAAATCGAAGCTTGTCTTACAAATGATTCAATTCCATCGGGAATTGATGATGACGACTTTGATCCAGAGGGAGACCTTCTTCTACTCGAGAAGTTATTAAACCATGATCCATCATCTCCTCTCCCTCCAAAAGAACTTTATGTTAAGGAACTTAAAATCATAAAATCTTCTATTTATGATCCTCCGGAGCTTGAGCTCAAGGATTTACCTTCTCATCTTTAGTATGCATTTTTAGAGGGTACCGATAAACTACCCGTCATAATTGCTAAAAACTTAAAAGAAGATGAGAAGGTCTGATTTCTAAAGGTTTTAAAGTCACACAAGCGTGCCATCGCTTGGAAAATCTCTGATATAAAGGGCATTGACCCTCAATTTTGTATTCACAAAAGATTAATGGAGGATGACTCTAAACCGGCAATTCAACATCAAAGAAGGGTTAACCTAAAAATTCATGAGGTTATCAAAAAAGAAGTTATCAAACTCCTTGATGCCGGATTGATTTACCCTATCTCCGATAGCCCATGGGCGAGCCCCGTTCATTGTGTGCCTAAGAAGGGTGGTATAACCGTAATTGAAAATGAAGATAATGAGTTGATACCTACTCGATTAGTTACGAGATGGCGTGTATGCATTGACTACTAAAAGTTAAATGATGCCACTCGTAAAGATAATTTCTCGTTACCGTTTATGGACCAAATGCTTGAAAGACTCGCTGGAAACAAATACTATTGTTTTTTAGATGGTTTCTCGGGATATTTTCATATTCCAATTGACCCGCAAGACCAAGAGAAGACCACCTTCACTTGCCCTTATGGGACGTTTGCCTATCGACGCATGCCTTTCGGCTTATGTAATGCTCCAGGCACGTTCCAAAGGTGCATGATGGCCATTTTCCATGACATGATCGAGGAAACAATGGAGGTCTTTATGGATGATTTCTCAATCTTCGGGGATTCTTTCTCGTCATGCCTCTCCCATGTAGACAAAATGCTAAAACGGTGCGAAGACACTAATTTAGTTCTAAATTAGGAGAAATGCTATTTTATGGTAAAAGAAGGCATTGTTCTAGGACATAAGATTTCAAAGTCCGAGATTGAGGTCGACAAAGCTAAAGTTGTGGTTATAGCTAAACTCCCTCATCCGACTTCCGTTAAAGGCATTCGACGTTTTTTAGGTCACGCCGGGTTCTATCGTCGATTTATTCAAGATTTTTCTAAAATCGCCCGGTCGATGACCCATCTTCTTGAAAAAGATACCCCTTTCATCTTCTCTAAGGAATGTATTGAAGCATTTAATACACTTAAGAAGAAGTTAACCGAGCTCCGATATTAGTTGCCCCCGATTGGGACCTACCATTTGAAATTATGTGTGATGCTAGTGATTACGCGGTAGGTGCGGTCTTGGGGCAACGTAAGACCAAACATTTTCAGCCTATACACTATGCGAGCAAGACCATGATGGATGCTCAAGCACATTACACTACTACGAAAAAAGAGTTATTAGCCATGGTGTATGCTTTCGAGAAATTCCAGCCTTACTTAGTCTTGTCAAAGACCATAGTGTATACGGACCACTCGGCTCTCAAATATCTTCTTGCCAAGCAAGTTGCTAAACCGAGATTGCTCCAGTGGATTCTCCTACTACAAGAATTTGATGTCATTATTCGTGATAAAAAAGGAGCAGAGAATCTTGCGGCCGACCATTTATCAAGACTTGAAAATCCCCACCAAGATGTTCTCGAGAACAAGGAAATTACTGAAACATTTCCTCTCAAGACTCTTGGTATGGTTACCTTTCGTGGTGATTCTAGTACCCCATGGTTTGCCGACATTGCAAACTACCATGCGGGAACTTTTATTGTGAAAGGGATGTCGTCCCAACAAAAGAAAAAATTATTTAAAGCATTGTTTTTGGGACGACCCCTACTTGTTTAGAATTGGTGCGGATCAAGTGATAAGACGGTGTGTTTTTGGCCAAGAAGTTGTTGACATCCTCAGAGCTTGCCATAATGGACCCACCGGGGGATATGATGGTGCCAACTACACCGCCAAAAAAGTATTTGATTCCGATTTTTATTTGCCGACTATTTACCGAGATGCCCATGACTTGGTCACACGGTGTGACGCTTGTCAACTTCAAGGCAAAATCTCGCAAAAAGATGAAATGCCCCAAAATACAATTCAAGTATGCAAGATCTTTGACGTATGGGGCATCAATTTCATGGGGCCATTCCGGTCTTCTCAAGGGAATAAGTACATTCTCGTGGCTGTTGACTACTTGTCTAAATGGGTTGAAGCAAAAGCGCTCTCCACTAACGATAGACGAGTTGTCGTTAAATTTTTGAAATCTCTCTTCGCCCGATTTGGAACTCCTCATGCTATAACTAGTGATCGCGGTACTCACTTTTGTAGTGACCAATTTGAAAAGGTCATGCTTAAGTATGGAGTTACTCACCGTCTTTCTATCGCGTATCATCCATAAACGAGTGGACAAGTGGAGGTTTCAAATCGTGGTTTAAAACGTATCTTGGAAAGGACCGTAGGTGAAAATCATGCTTCATGGTCCGATAAGCTAGACGATGCTTTATGGGCCTTCCGTACCGCTTTCAAAACACCCATCGGGTGCACTCTATATAAGTTAGTATACGGAAAGGCTTGTCATCTTCCTATCGAATTTGAACACAAGGCCTATTGGGCCTTGTAACATTGTAATTTTGACCTCAATACCATGGGTGATCACCGAAAAGTTCAAATGAATAAATTAAATGAACTTCGGATTCAAGCATAGAGCACTCTTATTCTAACAAAGAGAAAACGAGAAGATTCATTGACTTCAAGATTTGGAACCGCGTTTTCAAGTTGTGATCGGAGTTCTTCTCTCAATTCTCGATTAAATGATTTTCTCGGGCAGCTAAACCCGTTGACCGGGACCGTTAACGTTACTCAAGTTTTCCCCTTATGGTACCATCGAGTTATCTAAAACGTGGACAAACTTTAAGGTGTACGGTCATAGTCTCAAGCACTATATTTAGATGGGACACACACCTAATGATTGTCACGGTTCTCCAATCATTCCCCGTAATGGACAATTAAATTCGAGGGTCGATGTCAAGCTAGTGACTCATTAATCAACAAAGCTTCATGGGTGGAAAATCCATTCCTTTCGCTTATATAAGTATAGTTGTCAGTAATACATAAGTTGACGTAAGGAGTTCGCACTCTTCTCATTCTCGTTGTTTCGTGGTTTGTGTTGTATGTCAAAGATTCTGGATTATGAAGACTCTTATGCTCGGGTTTTGTCCTCGTTCACTCGTGCTTCATTCCTTAGGCATGATTTGGGGAATCCAATATCTTAAATTTAGATCGACTACTGTTTATCCTTTGAGCATATTAATAAACGGCTTCTTTAGATTTACGTAGAGACTCCTTTGTTAAAACAATTGAGGGACATGTTTAGTTCTAGTTATGGTGAGGGGGAGGGTGTGGGAATTATCAATTTGATTATGTCTGCAGTCGTTGTTTTCAGTAATCTGTTCTTTCCACCAAAATACAAAAAAATGAAAAATTTAAAAATTTTCATAAATAACATAAGTGGTTTTTGTCATAATGTTTGACTTTCCTGCTGGGTAGAATAAGAATAAATTTTGACTCGATCGAGCGTGTTGAGCTCTTAGCTTTGTCCCTTAACCTTTATAAACTTGACTAAGCTAGTTTATTTGACTAAGCATTCGCGGATCTTTTTATTAAAGATTTTAAATTTGCGAAGAACGAGAAATGATAGAGTTAAATATAAGTTTGATGCTAAACAAGGATTAGTTGGATATCTTACAAGCTCATAAGTGTAATTTGTGGCTTTTTCTCCTATAAAGCTACTAAACCTGACTACATCATATAAGTGATATTTCAAAAATTAAACTTAATCAACAATTTTTGAATTTGAAGCTTTATTAATGTATTTAGTCTTTGTTCAGCTATATACTTAAATTTTCTAAAAAGAAATTTTCCATATACCGCGTAATAAATGTGGTAAAAAAAATAAAAAAAATGATGATGTATATTAATAAGTAGAAACAATATCCCCGTCAGTTTACTGGATCTTGCCGGCTCACAACCGATGTTTCAGTCTTCATATAAGGCGGGGGCCTACACCGAAATAAGACCACTACCTCTTGCCGGCTCACAACCGATGTGGTAGTCGTTTAAAGGGGCGTGGTTAAATTTATTATGTATTATAGGCAAAAATAATAAAAATAAAAATATAATTATATTTTAATATATATTAATATATACTATATATTAATATATATTTATACTATATATATATATTTATTATATATTTTATTTGTTTGAATATAAATAAAAATATCTTTTTCCAAAATTTAAATATATTTTTGAACTAAGACTAATTTGCTTTAGTTGTAGTTTTTCTGTGTATAAACGAGAAGTCCAAGGGTTTTGAAACCGAAGGCCCGTGAGTCTCGATACTAGTCTCTGTGAGGTGTCAAAATCCTGGTCACCTAAACCGGTCTCGGTTGGGATGTGCCGAGACGAAAGTCGCTACATGGGATGATCTCGTCTTCAAATTCATTATTCTTGGATAGAACGTGAAGCTTAGAAAAATTACAATTTTCTTAAGAAGTTGATTTATGGTTGAAATTTGGAATGAGCACATTAACCTAAGATATAATAATTGTCGGGAGTGAAAAGTTTCACAAGTTACAAGTATGAGTAGTATTAGCATCTTAACTTATATTCAATGATGATTTCGTTTTTAAGCTTGGTTTGGGACAAGTGAAAAACCAGGGACGATGAATTTATCCTTTTTAGGCATTTTAGGATTGAAGTGCTTCTTATTCTATGACCCTAAAGGTTATGAAAATAACGAAAGTCTAGACATTCTAGTTAGAAAAAGAAAAAAGGAAAATATAAAAAAATATGTGTGGCAATTAGTGTAAATATATAAAAATGGTCAAAACGGAGCTTTTCAAAGCTATTGAGTTCTTAATTCATTAAGATGAACACTTAACTACTTTTCGAGGTAATTAGTCAAGGGGAATTAAGACTCTTAGTCTTCTAAAGTGTTTACTTATAGCATTGCATGAGGACATGACAATAGTTTAGTATGGGGGATTTTTGTATGTGCTTAATTACACATAACTTTGACCTAATAAAACGAGCCTAAAATGATCAAAATATATCAAAAATGCATTGTATTTGTGTGATTTATGATTTTTGATGTGCAGGTAACGGATATTCAGTAAAGGACAAAAAACAAAGCCAAACCAGACAAAATTGAGCACGGGAATAGAAAGAGCGCGAAAAACTGAAGCCAAAGACATAAGCATCTTATTGGGCCAACCCGTACCCAAGTTAATGGGCCGAGTCAGCCAATTAAGCTAATCTATTAAATCAAAAGCCCAAATCCATTTACCAGTAATTCATATATCCTAATCCAATATTCATTTCCAGCCCAAGTCTAAGGCCTAAACCAAAAAGCCCAACCATAACAGCCTTTAAACCCTTTACACCGTTAGTCATTAGGGACTAACACAGTCAGTCCCTATCCTATTACACCGTTAGTCCTTTCACCCTTAACACCGTTAACCCAAACAAATAATAAAACTACAACCATTTACCTGCCAAAAACCCCATCACTATTCACTGCCCCTTTCATTCTGCCCTGCAACCCGACAAACACCCTTAACCTATTCTCCCATGCAACCCGACAAACCACCTTAACCTATTCTCTCAAGAAAATGACAAAGGGGGTGTCACGATGGCAATCCCATGAATAGTTATTGGCTGATGGGACATGGACAAGAATTAAGGGCTGAGATGAAGATAAAATGGATTCAAGGGCTTAGATTAAAGGCTTGGAGAGCACTCTTAAACCCCCTCACAAAAGAAACACACCTCAAAGGGCTAGAGCTTCTCAATTCGGCTATAAATATAGGGTGTTTTCACACAGATATATCAATCTAGTGTAGCTTTTTATTGTATTTTACAGCTTATATTAGTTTAAGTTAGCTTATTATAACTTTCTTTTCAAGTCTTGTAAACGTTTATTAAGTTTTAATGAAATTCCAAGTTTAATGTTAAAATTCTGTTTTTGTGTTAATGAATCTTATGTTTGAAAATGTTTTGATAAGCTTCATATAAGCTCTTGTTTAAGCTGTTTTACTAAAACAATATAAACCTTTACATAGCTTATAGTGTTTAAGCTAATTTCACTCAAAATTCACCCCTAAAATACCTCAGCTTAACTTGGAAGATAAACCAAACCTGGATGGGCTTATATGACCATACTAGCTTGTTTTCAAACAAGCTAGAGCTTGTTGATAAGCTCTAAGAGCATTTATTGTCCTTGTTTAAGCAAAGGACTTAGTAAGTTTTCACTTTTTACTTTTTAGCTTATTTACTGTTTTGCTTATTAGACTGCTTATCTTCTGCTTATTTATGCTTATTTATGTTACCTATTTCTTATCGATGCTTGCTTATTGTTTAAATCTTCTTTGTTCATGTTTTTATATAAAACTGTCTTATTTAGCTTAAAACTGCTTATGTTGTTTGCTTATTGTTAAGTGCTTATTGAAGGTTGGATTTTGATTATTAAGTCTTAAGATTGTTAGTTTGTCATCTGTTTTTAAAAACTTTAGCTCAAAACAGTCAAAATCAAGCTTAAAATGGTTTTAAAATTTATAAAGGGGTGTTTGGGATAAGCAGCACTAACCTTAGTTAGTGCTGTTTGACCACTCATTGGTCTTTAAACCACCTTTGAAAAGCTTTAAATAAGCCTTATAATCAGTTTTCATAAAGTTTTTGCAAGGCATATCAAGTTTTAAGGTTTAATCTACCTAATCTTAGAATCTGTGGTTTTAAAACTTATTCAAACTGCTTATATTTAATTTGTGCTTAAAAGTTGTTTTGAGGTCTTATTTATGCTTCTATTTTGTTTCTAAATGCAGTAAAATAGAGTTGGTTAAGTGTGCAGTTGTCTTGTGAGTTTTCTTATCATTCTGTCAAGTAGTATTTCAAGACAGTTTTAAAAAGCTTAAAGTTAGTTTTTGATCTTCAAATTCTGGTTAGTTAATAGATATTTTAGAATCTGAAATTGACAACACAAGCTTATTGGCCTACAAGCTTAATTTGTTTGTGCTTTTTTGAAACTTAAAACAACTTTTACTAGCTTATTATTAGGCCCGCAGTTAGCTTATTTGTCTTTTAGAATCCAAAAACATAGTTAAAATAGCTTTTTCTCTTTGCTTTTTCTAGCTTAGCTTTTAAACTTATTTGCTTAAATTCAGTTTATTTTAGTTCTTTGAGTGCTATTCTCAATCTGTTTTCAATTTGTAGCTTAATTATTTTGCTTATTAGTCCTTTATCTTAGCTCAAAGTAGTGGTTTAGCCTGTTTGTCCGTTTTAAAGTGTATACTGTCTTATTGCTTTTTAAGTCCTTTTCAGCTTATTTCCTTTAATGTTTAGCTTATTTCTTTGCTTATTTGTGTTGTTAGCTTAGATTCTTTACTTGTTTTCATTTGTTAGCTTTTTCTCTTTGCTTATTTGGTCTTAAATTTAGCTCAATGTTTGTCATATTTCTTTAAAACCTCTTTTTTAAGTCAACTGTCTTTAAGCTTTTCAGTGCTTACTAGCTTGTTTTATTTGCTTATTTATAGTCACTAGTGCTTAATGAGTCTAGGTAATTATCTGTTTGTATCTTATTTGCTTTTCTTGTGGCTTATACAATCTTAAAAAGCCATACAGTTTTAGCTTTTAGTCACTTAGCTTAAAAATCAAGTCTGTCACCTTTAATTAGCACTTTACTAGCTTATTATTAAGTTTTATAAAAAAGTTATTTTATTAAAGTTGCTTAATTTTATCTTAAGTTTAGCCGTTTTTTAAAAAGAAATTAAAAAAAAAGTTTTTCAAAAAGGTAAGGTCCAGGACTCGAACCTGCGACCTCCCCTTCACAACACACACACACACTACCATCCTTCCCTTGGGTCTTTTTCGTTATACCTTCACACCATTTTTGTTTTAAGCCCTTTTTCAAGTTTAAGCCTAACAGGCCTTTTTAGCTTATTTCCAACTTATTCAAATAAGCTGGTGAACTCATTTTATTTTTCTTAGATTCTAAATAGTTAAAAGTACTTTTTGTAATTTTTTTAGATTTTTATAAATTAGTTTAATATTTTTTATAATGTTTTTAGATTAAAATAGTTTTTAATTCATAAAAAATAAAATAAAAGTCAAAAAAATATAATTCTTTTTTCTAAAATTATTCTTAATCATTTAGGACTTTTATAAATTAAATTTGCATTAGTAGAAATAGAATCAAAACCAAATCTTAGATCATTCAAATCGCGTGATCACAAACTTAACGAGATTCTCAATTCATGCTTCGTCGGGATACGACTCGGGAAGATTTGGTCATTACTTTTCCTAAAGTGATTTTCATTTCTTAATGGAATACTTCTTATATTATTTGATAGTCGGTATTTTAGTATATATATATATATTAGTATATATACTATTTTGCTCAAATCAGTAGGTTTCCCTTAGGAACCTGATTTGTTTTCCTCATGTTTGCGGTTTTAGGAAGACTTAGGTCTGACTCCTTTATGCGCTTTGTCAGCGAAGGCTCATAAAGGCATTAAGTTATAGACAAATGTATTGTGCCACTTTCAAAAGAAGGTTTCCCTTAGGAACCTGATTTGTTTTCCTTATGTTTAAGGTTTTAGGAGGACTTAGGTCTGACTCCTTTATGCGCTTTATCAGCGAAGGCTCATGTGTGGCCTTAATATATATATAATGTATTGTGCCACTTTTACAAGAAGGTTTCCTTTAGGAACCTGATTTGTTTTCCTCATGTTTGAGGTTTGAGGAGGACTTAGGTCTGACTCCTTTATGTGCTTTATCAGCGAAGGCTCATGTGTAGCCTTAATTTTTTTTACCAATTGTCAGTTGTCAGATAAAGGGTTTCAATCTGCTTCATTATGTCCTCAAGGCTAAAAGAAGCAATGAGAAAAGTTAACGTGAACTTTATGGATGTCTTAGTTTTGTAGGGCTCATGTGTGGCCCTACGACATCCTTTCAAATGTTGAACTTAATATTAGGCTCAAGTGTGGCCTTATGACATAAGTACTTCGAAATCAACCTTCTTCATTGATAGTGTAGAAAGATTTACATCATCACAAGTATGAACACTTAGTTTGCTACACCATTTTCGATAATCAAAACGAATGACTTGAAAGGGAAATAAGAAAGAAAAACTTTGCGAAAAAGAATGTATGTTTTACATGTAAAACTTACGAAGGCTTTTTGATCGGTTGTGTCAACAATTGTGTAGAGTTCCTCTTTGTGGACTTCGTTTATTATATATGGGCCTTGCCATTCATTCGCGTTTCGTTTAAGTAAAATGAAATCTCCCACGATGTACATGGGGTGACTTCTCCTTACGCCGTAGTATTTTCGCAACTTGTTTCGGTAGTATGCCTTTTTGATCGAAGCCACTTCCTTGCTTTTCTTTCCCTTGGTTGCTTTCTGCACTCTTCCCCTATCATCCGTAGTTTTGATTATGGGTATCACGGCTTCTGAACCATAGGTTAGGATAAATGGTGTTTCTTTCTGGCTATTCCTTGGGAGGGTTTTGTGTATCCATAATGTTTTAGCTAGATTATCCACCCATCCCTGTTGGCTTCGAGTTAGCTGCCTCTCTATGTGGTGCATTATTTCCACGTGTTCTGTGACAGCTTGCTTAGCGCGTCTGCTTTCTTGTTCTGGTTCCTGCGTACGTGCTCAACTGTGTACTCTTCGAAGCCCCTTAGCGCAGTTTTAACCTTTTGCAAATAGTCTTTGATTGATGTCTGTTTTGCTGCGAAGGTTCTTTTATCTGGTTTACCAGAAGTTGGGAGTCCATGAATATTGTCACTTTTGCAATTTACATTTCCTGGGCTATCCGTAGACCTGCTAGCAATGCTTCGTATTCTGCTTCATTGTTCGTTGTTTCAAACTCGAAGCGTAAAGCGTAAGTATGCTCTTTACCTTTGAGATCTATCAACATTAGCCCAGCTCCTGATCTGTCTGAGTTGGAGGCTTCGTCGGTATAGAGTCTCCACTTACTGTTTAAATCTGTAACCTCCTTTGGTTTTTCTTTCTTCTCGTTGTCCTCGAAGGGTATCTCGACCAAGAAATCGGCTGGCGTTTCTTTTTCATTCCTTCTCAGGAATACGATATCATGTTCTCCCAATTCGATTGCCCATTTGGCTACTCTTCCTGTTTTTTTGGGCCCTGTGAGCATTTGCTTAATGGGTGTGTTTATGAGAACCGTTATCGTGTGGGACTGAAAATATCTTCGGAGTCTTCTTGCTGCGTGAACCAAGGCCAATACAAGCTTCTCCAAGGCAGGATAGTTGAGTTCGGCTCCTTGTAGGACCCTACTTACGAAATAAATAGGGGTCCATCCTTCATTTCTCTTTGCGGCAAGCACATCACTTATACTTTCTTTTGAGGCGGTGAGGTGCACTGTTAAAGTTTCTCCTACCCTTGGTGCAGTGAGTGTTGGTAAGGCTTGAACGAGTTTCTTTATTTTCTCCAGTGCTTTGTCGGCTTCGGTTGTCCACTGTATGCTCTTTTTATCTTTGCACCCTTTGAGTACTTTGAAGAAAGCCAGGGATCTTTCCGCACCTTTTGATAAAACCGGCTGAGGGCTGCTAGCTTCCCGTTGAGACTTTGTATGTCTTTTAGTGTTCTTGGCTGGTCGAGGTCAGTGAATGCTTTAACCTTCAAAGGATTGGCTTTTATGCCCTGCTTAGTGATGAGGTGTCCTAAAAAGGGGCCTTCTTCAACACCGAATGAGCATTTCTTCGGGTTTAGCTTCATGTTGATCGATCGAAACCTTTCGAAGGATTCTTATATATCTTTCAACATTTCTTTTTCAGAAGTACTTTTGATGACCATGTCGTCTATGTAAGCCTCAAGGTTTCTTCTAATTTGGTGACTGAAGACCTTGTCCACTAACCTTTGGTATGTTGCCCCTGCATTTTTGAGACCAAACGGCATCTTCTTGTAGCAAAAGACTCCTTCTCCTGTGTAGAAGGTTGTTTTGTCTTTGTCTTCTTCATTTGGATTTGATGGTAACCCTTGTAGGCATCTAGGAAGCACTTCAAATGGAACCCTGAGAAGGACTCTATTTTCCAATCGATCTCTGGAAGTGGATAGCAATCTTTGGAACAGGCCTTGTTTATGTCTGTGAAATCCACACACATTTTCCATCCTCCATCACTCTTTTTTACCATAACAGGGTTGGCTACCCATGTTTGGTGCATGACCTTCCGTAGTATCCCTACTTTCGTAAGTTCTTCTGTTTCTTTACAGGCTGCCATGTTGGGATCTGGACCTAAACCTCTCTTGTTCTGCTTTATTGGCTTAACAGGGCTGTACTCATTTATCTTATGTTCCATGTTGAAAGGTTTTCCTTTAACCATTATGGTTCTCGAAATCCTAGTCATATTAGTGTGTGTCCATGCGAAGACGTATGCGTTTGACTTTAAGAGGTTTTACAACTCTTTTTTGAAATGTTCAGGTAGCTGCTTTCTGATGGTCACCGTTTGGTCGGGATACTTATCGTTTACGATAATTTTTTCCTTAGCGTTGACGCAATTGAGGACCCTTTCCTTGTTTATGACAAGTATCTTTTTGGCCTTCTTTGTTCCTTCATCAGTTTTGTCTGCCAAAAGTACAATTCCGATTCTGTTTTTGGTATGAAATTTAATGGCTCCGTGAATCGTTGAGACTACGATTCCCATCCTTTGCATCGCTGTTCTTCCTAACAGCATATTGTGTGAGTAGTCAGACCTTACAATAACGAAGTTAAGAGTTTTTGTCCTTGAGAGGGGGGCGTCTCCTATTGTGATCTCTAACAGAACTTCACCAATGGAACAAGAACGTTCTCCTGAGAACCCTACTAGAGGGTTCTTCAGGTCCACTTTAGTGGCTTTGATGGTAGGATTCAGTTTCTCAAAGCAATGCTCGTAGATAATCTCACACGAGCTTTCGCTATCCATGTATACTCGCCCCACCTTTCTTCCAAATATCTTGGCCTCTATAATGACCGGTGCGTTATTCACCTTTGCTAATGGAGGAAATATAATTTCCTTTCCTTTGTAGTCTATATTTTCTTGTGCGAGGCTTTTTGCGATATTGGCTTCTTGACTTACCATAAGTATGGGTGCTTCAGCGGGTGCGGTGTCTTTATCCTTTTTACTTTCTCCTCATGGGGTGTCAGGTGACTTTGTTCTTTCCTTTTTTATTCCTTTCAAGAGGTGCGAAAGTTGTCTCGAGTTTACAGCCTCTTGAATCTGAGTTCTGAGGTGTCTACAATCATTGGTATCGTGTCCGTAATCTTCATGGAAGTGACAGTACTTAGACATATCTCGCGATCGCTTACTTCCAAACATCTTTGGAGGTGGCTCAAAGCTTCTTGCAGCCTTCTCCGTAGCGAGAATTTCCTTCGAACTTTTTGACAGACTAGGAAGCAAACCATGATTAGGTCCCCGGTAGGGGGAGAATCTGTCTTTGTTTTTCTGTCCTCTGTTATTATCCCAGGAACTTTACTTTGCCTTTCGAAACTGTCTCTTCGATCGCTTGAGTCACCATTAGTGGCTACCTCTCTTGCTCCAACCCATGTGTAAGTCTTCTCCATTAGACCTTTGTAAGTGGATGGAAGGTCCGTGGAGAGATGCTCGACCAAACTCCTTATTCTCAAGCCATGAACAAAACCCGAGATTCTTTGTTCTTCATATAAACCCAGGATCTGCAAGGTATCATCTGTATATCTGGTGATGAAGGCTCAAGTGCTTTCACCTTCTCTTTGTTTGATGTTGTGGACAACTAGATGCGTCTTCGTGAACTTCTTCTGTTGGCTAAAATGCGATCATAATTTTGCCTTGAGATCTTCGTAATCGAGGATACTACCTGCTTTCTAACTGTTCCACCATATTCTAGCGGAGTCTTTGAGGGTATATGTGAACATATGGCAGGCTACCGGCATTAACCATTTTTGCATCCGTATAGCCCCTTTAAAAAGGTGTAGGAAGTTATCTGGGTCTCCTTTCCCATCATAAGAACCGATATGGGAAGGCATTTTCAGTCCGTCTGGGAGAGGATAATCCTCTATCCAGCGTACAAAAGGTGTTACCGAACCCACAGGGTTCAAGACAGTGCCTGTCAGGTTTGGGTTGGTATACACAGGCACGTTTGGGAATGTGTACATAGGCTGTGTATAAAAAGGATAACTGTTTGTAGGTATATTTTCGGGGTACGTAAAACCATTCTAAGAAGGCATATTACTATTTGCGAAGGTTTGTGGTGCGTGCCTTTCCTGTGGGAGATGGGCAGGAATTCCCCTTATAGGGAGGTTTCCCGGTGGAGTTCGCGTAGGGAAGCTTAAGTGCTGCCCGTTAACAAAACTCGTAGGTTGTTGATAAGGGTGAATGTGAGTAGGCATGAACCCATTAGGTATACTCAAGCTAGCAGGTATGAAAGGTTGAGCATGGTGTGAGAGAAACGTACCGTTAGAAGGGAGATTCCCTCCTATGTTATTTAGAAGTGCCTGACCTCCGTAAGCGGAAGTCAGAGAAGATTGCAAAGGTTTCCCATTCTCACCTCTTCCCAAATGGGCTGCTAAAAATGGAGGGAGATTCACATTTTGACCTCCATTTCCTCTGAGTGCTTCTTTTAAAGGCCTTCCCCTTTCAGTATTCCTTTCGACCCTGCTTTCTCCTATACTCTGAGCTCCTTCAAACCCCACTGTTCTTCCCCCCATCTACGAATCCTGGGAGATGCTACTCGAAGAGGTGGAGTGGCATCTCTGTTAGGCTTAGGTCTTGGCTTCATCTCTCGTTCTTCATCGTAATCTTCGCTGAAGTACTCTAGTTCGGTTAGGAGGTCATTATTATGCATCTCCTATGTCGGTCCCTTAAGAGAGACTCAAGGGCTTCATAATTGGCTTCAACGAACGCCGGGC
>BQNB010047583.1:0-43030 GCA_026074375.1 Tanacetum coccineum | reverse complement strand
CACAGAAGAAAGGATCTAGGGTGGTAGTAGTTTTTAGGAGTAGTAAAATTTTACTGTTGATGTTTTTATTTATGTTTTATGTCATTTAAATTCTGTTATTTTACTTTCAAAAGTCTTGTAATCCTCTTTTACTTAATGAAATTTCAGTTTTAAAGTGTTTTAAGCAATTCTGTCTCTTTTAATCTTTATGCATTTAAGCTTATTTATTTTTACAAGTCATTTCTATAAGCTCTCATAAGCTTTTAGAACCTTTTTTGGTAATATAAGCTTTTCCAACAGCTTTTGTGATTTTTCTGTGTAATTAGAATCAAAAATTTGGATTTTAGTTTATGGATGTTAAGCTAGCTTTGGATGAGCTTATGGGTTTGGATTCAGCTTATTAACAATAAGCTGAGTCCCTAGAGCTTTTAGGAGCTTCATTTTAGTCCTTGTTTAAGCAAAAGGATCAGGTTAGCTCATTTTTACTCATTTTGAGCTTATTACTTATCCAGCTATTTTGCCTGCTGATTTAGTGCTTAACATAGTTGCCTTTGTGCTTATCTGTCTTATGTTAGCTTAATACGTCTTGAATTTGTAGTTTACATCTTTTAGAATTAGTTTAATTTAAGTCATAGTTAAAACTGCTCATTAGATAGTTAAAACTGCTACTTATCTTTGCTTATCAACTAGTGCTTATTTTCTTATGGTTCTTGCTTATTTGTCTTTAGTTATCATAGAACTTCATCTGATTTTACAAATCAATGCTTAATTTAACCTGTTCTAGTGTAAAAATTCATTTTGTACTCTTAAAGGGGTGTTTGGGTTAAGATCCAAAATGGGTCAAAAGGGGTTGTAAAATGGGTATGGGTCACTAAGCCAACCTTAACAAGCTCTCTTAAGCTGTTTTAAAAAGTTTTTAAAGCTTAAAATTAAGTTTTAAGGTTTTGTCTTTATATTCTTAGAATTTGTGGTTTTTAAAATCTGTTCAAAATGCTTTTATGCAAGTTTTGCTTAAAAGTTGTTTTGAAACCTTGCTTATGTTTTATTTTGGTCAAGTATGCAGTAGTATAGCTTTAATTCAAGTATGCAATGGTCATATAAGATTTTGCTTAAAACTGTCATATTAGTTTTTAAGGTTCTAACACCACCTTTTTGATCTTAATTTGAAGTTAGTTAATGTGTGTTTTAGAGTCTAATATTCACAGCATAAGTAGTTTATAGTATGGTTTTCATCTGTTTAAGCTCATTTTACAATTTAATCAGCTTTTTCTAGCTTATTTTTAGGCCTGCAATAAGCCCTTTTGTTTTTACAAAACTTGAAAAAACTCAGCACTCACTGAGAGCAAACAACCATTTTCCATAAGCTTTTTTATGGCTTATTTGTGTTTCAAACTCTTATTTCTTTGCTGATTTAGATAGCTTGTTGGACAAGCTTTTCAGTGGTACAAGTCATTTTGCCATAAGGTTCTGTCTACTTGCTTAAAAATAAGCTCAAAAGTGCCTCTAGAGGCTGTTTGGTTAACAGTTTTGGCCAAATAGCTTATTTGCTTATTTGAGCTTGTGGTTTGTTAGGATTGCTTAAATTTTGCTTTTATCTGTTTAATAGGTTAGGTTTTTATCATAGTTAACAGTTTTGGTTGTTTTTGCTTATTTGCTTATTTGAGATTTTTTAGCTTTGCTTTATTTAGGTTTAGTCTTGCTTATTAGGTTAGTTTTTAGCCATTGTTAGCTTATTTAGCTAAAGGTAAGGCTTATTTTGGTTTATTAGTATTTTCAGTTCAATATTTAAGGCTCAAAAACCTTTTAAGAGTTCCTGTCATTTTAAGCTTAGCATAACTCAGTTTATTTGCTTATTTTTATTTCCTTGTGTTATTAAGTTTAGGTATAAGCTTGTTTTAGCTTATTTAGTTTTCACTTTTGCTTCTCTTGTCCTATAACTCCAAACAGTTTGCTAAATTGTCATATAAGTCTTTTAACCAAGTCTGTCAACTTTTGTTTGCTTATTCTTAGCTTATTTTTAGGATTTGTCAAAAAGTTATTTTTTAAAGTTTGTTAATTTTGCTTATTTTCTAAGTTTTTAAAAAAAGAAAAAAAATGGTTTTCAAAAAAAGAGAGGTCACAGGGGTTGAACCTGTGACCTCCCTTTTACATAGCAAGCATATTTAACACACACTCTCAATACCATCAGCACCAGTAGGGCCATCTGGTCATATTTGCACAACTTTTTATTTAACACCTTTTTAACCATTAAGCCTTTCAGCCCATTTTTGCTTATTTCCAGCTTATTTCGATAAGCTGGTTAAGCCCTTTTATTTTTCATAAAACCAGCACTGTTCAATGCACTTTTCCTGATTTTTTTAGATTTTTATGATTTATATTAGTATTTTTAATATTTAATTTAGAGTAAAACAGTTTTTAATTCATAATAAATTAAATAAAAGTCAAAAAATATATTTCTTTTTTTAAAATTTTCTTTTATCATTTAGAATTGTTAAAAGTTAAATTTGCATTTGTAAGGCTAATTTTGTATAATTTAGTTTTTTTAAAGAACGGGCTTTGATCCCGTTATCGTTTTTTCGCGTTTTAGCTTTAATTGCTTTCGTTTTAGGCTTGCCTTTACTTGTTTTTGCATTTTGTTTGTAGAATAGGAAACCAAATCACAATTTGATTATTCAAGCATAAATTCTCAAACGTAAGCTCGACTTTCAAATTCACGCCTCGTCGGGACACGACCCGGGAAGATTTTTTAAGGTTTTTGCTTTGGATAAAAGTAATATCTCTTAAAAGCCTTACGGAATTCTTACTCTTATTATTATTGATATTTTTGATATTATCCCTATATATATTTATATATTATATATATTTAAAGGTGTGGTTTCGAACGTGTCAAAGTTCAAGCAATAAAGGGGACTGAAAAATGGCTAAAAGAAAGAGAGATACAGTAGCAAGAGAGTTTGAGCACTGATGGTACAGCATTGGAAGCTAGTTTGGTCACTGAATGTGCTGCATTTGAAGCTAGTTTGATCACTAAGGTTATAGCATTGGATTTTAGTTTGGTTGCTAAGCAAAGCACAATTGACTCCAGTACATCATCAGAACAACAGAATGAATGCAACAATTCAAGGAATGAATGCAGCATATTAGGGAATGAAAATAATAGTTTTAAAAATAAAAGCAGCAGTTCAGGGAATGATGTTGATGCTGATATTGGACCTTCATATGATAGTGATACAGTGTCTGAGGTACATCATGATATATTTGAAAATATGCTTGTTCATGGGATACAAAATCATGAACAACCTAAATCTATTCTAGACACATATGTGCTGAATGGGAATAATAGTAATATTATTTTTGATATACCAAATATGGATCCGAATAGAGATAAGGAAGAACATGATTATGTAGATTATGAGCAACAACGTGCTTTCTTTGCTTCCTTGATCAATAACCTCAAATGTGATGTTGAAAAATGTACGAAGGTTAATCATGAAGCTCGGCAAGCGAATGCCTTATTGAAAAAAGAGCATGAGATATATAAGGAAAAAGAAAAACATTTTGCAAAAGATAAGTCAACTGAATCTAAATACTACAAAAAGATTAAGCTTTTAAATGACGATATTTCAAACCTTAAATCTCAAGCTTGTCAAAATGATAAGACATTCGCTAGGGAAAATAGAAAGCTTGATAAGTATGCCCAACCGTTTTTAAAAAGGAAAAGTAAACTTTAAAAGAAAAATCAAGAGTTTTTGAAACAAATAAGCGATCTTGATAACAAATTTCGAAAAGCGGGATAGACTGATCAGACTCTTCGAATGTTGCTTCCAAAAGAAGACAATGTTAATACGGAAAAACAGGGCTTTGGCTTTGAGAACAAAGATGATATTGAAAATCCAACTTTATTGAACAAAACCAATGAGTTAGTCCTAAGCTTGTATAACATTAATGAAATGGGAAAAGAATTGATTTCTAATCATAAGATTATTTCTGAAGAGGAATTAATATGTGAAGCTGAAAAACGTTTATAAGTAAAACAAAGAAAATCTCCACCCTCGTATCATGGTTTTGTTTATGGTGAGACTCAATTTGAAGGACCACCAAAAGTTCTTTTGAAAAGAAGAGTTGTTAATTTGAAAAACATTTGGAACAAGCTCAACTGAGTAATTATGATCCAAACCTTTGGAAAAGTCTTCCAATGAAATACTTTTGCTATGTCAAACATGCAATGCTTAATTTTGAAAAACAAACGGTTTGAAAGCTATAACTTAGAGGAAATAAATCTGTCACTACTCCGAGTTTTGAACAGAGTTATGAACAAAATATAAATAGGATAGCTAGAAATCGATTGTCTGAAGAATTTAAACCTTTAGTTAAAGACGCCAATCTTTAACTAAAATGCTTTGAAAATGGTCTTGTCAAATTAATGAAAGATGATTTAAAGTATGTAACGTCTCTTGAAGACGAGTTTGATTAAACGTGTTTAATTTTGGATATTCAGCAAGAATTTTTTAAAAACCAGTTTGAGCCAGTCAAATCAGAATCATATAGCCATGTGTATGAGAATGAGATTTTTGAACGAAACTCTTCTTTAGAAAATGAAAACCGATGTGTCAAAAAGACCATAACTGAACTTTCAAAACAAGTTGCCAATGTCAAAGAAGAAATGACAAAACGATGTGCCCAGTATGAAAAGGATTTTGCAAAACTAGAGGCACATTGCATTTCTCTTGAACCTAAATCCTCAAACAAGTCTTCGACATTCGTGCAAAATGGTCATGTTTTAAGTAATAAGAGTAATGAAGCCAAAATCAAGTTTGACACCGAATATCTTGAAACCATAAACATCGAGATGGAATACAGTGTCGCTTATTACTAAAAGAAAATGAACACTTGAAAAAGATTTACCAAAATCTGTTTGATTCAATCAAACGTTTACGAGTCCAGACAAAAAGTTCAAACGTTTCTCAAAATGAAGCAGAAAATTTAATGTCTCAGTTGTATGAATTTGCGGATAAAAAGTTTGATAATGTTTTTCAAAAGATTAAATCAATGAAAAAGAAAAAGTTTGACTCTCGAATCTCAAATGATTTCCTTCAAAGATCCTTGTATGATTCTGATCCCTCAAGTGTTGAATCAGAATCGGGGGAGAAAAAGATTCTTTTTAGAAATGAAACATCAAGTTTTGAAACAAAGATTAAGGACCTCAAAATGAGTTTAGCTCAACAAACAAAAGATTTTGAGGATGCCAAAGTTGACTTTTCAATGAAAACAGATAAGTTCAAAACAAATTTTGAAAATCTTAAAAATACAAGAGTTGTCCTTGAACGACAATTGTATCGTAAGATTCAAGATTCTATAGCCAAAAAAATCAGTTTTTGAAACAAAATGCTTATTTAGAGTCAAAGTTGGCATCACAAGATCCTATTTCAAATCAAAAAGAACATAACGAGATAAGAATATCATACAATGCCCTACAAGAAAAGTTTGATGCTCTTAACCGAGAAAAAAGGAAAATCTCTTATGTCAAACATTTCAACACCAAAAGTAAGTGCTTCGCCGAAGATTTACACGGGTGAATCTTACAAATCATTTCCAAAAAGGTGTCTCAGTTTACAACCTATTCATTGCAAAAACATAGGAAGTTTTCTAAGAAACCTCAAGTTTATGAAACACCTACTCCTCAAAAGGTTTTTAACTCAAGTGATTCAAGTAAGAAAAAGAAGTCTTTTGAAACTATCAATTCTCGTTTTACACCGATAAAGCAAGTGTGGAGACCAAAGCAAAGTCATTTAAAACCTTTCAAATATTCAAAATTAGAAATGTTTTCCTTGCAAAACAAGAATTACTCTGTTTTGAAAATTCCAAAATAGTAGAAGATTTCCATTCATTTCAAAAATGAAACACCGGGTTTCAACAATAGATGGAAATCTTCTTCTTCGTCAAGATTTAAAACTCCACAATAAAATCCAAGTTTTTATAATCAATGGAAAAACAATAGGAATTTCAAATCTCCGTTGATTCCTCGAGAACTATTTCAAAATGAAACACTGGTTTCTAGTCCTTGTTGGAATTTAACTTCTTTGCATCGAATTGACACAACCTTCAAATGGTTTTAAAATTTGGTAAACCCGTCAGCATCGTGCTTAAATGCGTTCCAAAGTTTGTTGCCTAATTTGATATCACAATGGCTTGTAATCATTTCAGATTGTAACCTGCGCTTTAAAATAATGGCTTGTAATCATTTTATATTGCAACCCGTGCTTCAAAATAATGGTTTGTTATTAAATGTCAGATAACAACCCGGTCTTTAGATAAAAGGAAAATGTACGCTTTAGTGCATTTATCCTTAACAATGAAAAGAGCAATCTTTTCAGTCTTGAGCTATTCAATTAAAACATTTAAAGTTTTGTAGCTCAAGTCAATGGCTTTCGTTTACTTTAGTACGAGACCCGTGTTTTTAAAGAAAATAATGTATACGTGTCAGTGCACTTATCTAAAGAAAACAAGAGAAATCTTCTTATTTTCGAGCAAAATTTATTCAAAATCTTTCAAAAGGTTTTTAAAATCATTCAAAATTTTGCTCATCAAAATGACTTGTGTACACTTCAGTGCACAACTCGGTTTTTAAATAAAAGGAAAGTGTACGCTTCAGTGCGCTTTACCTTAAAAAGAAGAGAAATCTTCTTGTTTTCGAGCATACTTATCAAAAACTTTTCACAAGTTTGCTCAAAACATTTGACTTCTAAGTATTTCTTCTTAGAACTCGGATCTCAAAGAAAGGAAAGTGGACATTTATGTACATTTATCCTCACAATGGGAAGTTTACAACTTCCCGGACTTGAGCTAACTCATTAAGATATTCAAAATCTTGGCTCAAGTAAAATTTTAAAATTGTTGAACAAAATTTTTCAAGAGTTTATCAAAAATTTATTTTAAATCTTTCAAAATTATGTGTTCAACACTCCCTTCCTCACTAAATTTTTTAGACTATATGCAAATTTTGAGAGGGCAAGAAAAAATGCTCCAATAATAATAATCATGCGAATATTACCATTTTCTCCCATGTGTTTTCAAATCTCAAATAGCCATTTTACTCCATTAATATCAAAAACATCATATGGTATGTTATTTTTGAGGGGGAGAAAATTGGATTAAAATGTGCCCGGCTTTAACTCAAGTGCGTAACTTTTTCCTCCTTTTGCAAAAATCTTTCGAATCTCGATGCACATGTGTAGGGGGAGCATTTCTCAAAAAGCCTAAGTGTAAGGACATAATAAAACTCTTAAAGTGTCAAACATTTTGATTTATATCAAAACTTTGATTGATTTTCAATGGTTTTATGGTTACGATCTTTATACCCAACAACCAATTGATTCATGACGTCGATGAAGTCATAAGGTGGTTAAGGTTAGGTATAAGTCCTATGATCCAACCAGAATTAGAGGGATCTACCCAAGGACATTCGATAGTTAGAAATAGCAGTCCTTAGGTATGATATAGAGTAAACTTTTGAGGGACAAAGGCACTATACATCGTATAACCCAACAACTCAGTCAGAACGTAATACCAAGATGAAACTCCTTTAATATGAAGCTCCCTAGTATTGTGGTATGATATGGATCCGGGACATGATTTTTGAAAGCACATCGATGATGAATGATATAATAGTTATAACATAAGCAGTTTTTAAGCATTTTATTCAATATCTGGAAATGTTAAGCACGTCAAGCGTTAATTAAAGTTATGTCTTGTAATGTTTTTGAATGTGTTTTTATATAATATTCAAAATGTTACATTTAAACCCTTAGTTTTGAAAATGGCCAGAATATACCGTTGGAGTTTGCACTTTTACGACTTTGGTCCTTCAACTTTTAAAGATATACAAAGTAAACCTTGCACTTTGAAAAGTGATATAATAGACCCCTATAGTTATAACTTTGATAAAATGACATTTTTAGTCCTTTTAGTTATAAGTTTCTGAAAGTTACGATATATACCCCTTGCATGGATAATATTTACAAAACATGTCCAAATTGCCATGCAACTCAATTTTAATATTTAAATAGACATTTTATAAGATATAAATAAACTAAAATATGAAGTGATTTAACACAACGCAGTTTAAATTACCGATACTTAAGCCAAGGCAGAGCAAAACGGGTCATATTAGGGTTTTAAAATGAAAACGCGCGGGTTTTAAGCTCAAATTCTTTCATGACTTATCAAAGAACTTATTTTAATGTTATTTAAGCTTATTGGGATAGATTATAACAATAGTTTACAAGCTTAGCTTATAGATTAAGCAAAAACATGAAATTAGGGTTTCGGGTGTACGGTTTTGGATCAAAAAGGTATAACACATAGGTTTTTGAGTTCAAAGCTTTATATTATGATTTTAGCATGATCATATGAACATTATAAAGGTATGAATACAGAATATAAGCTTAGAGAACCTGGTCTTGATCTTATAGCTTAGAAAGAGGGTGTGGAACGGACTTTTAGCTTCGTACGCCTAGAATAACGACTCTGGGGCTTCATTTCTTGGTTTATTTTGCTTCCTTTCTGAACTTGAGCCTTCTTAAGACCTCTTAGGATCTCTTAGAGCAAAGGATTGCTTCTATGTAAGGGTTATAGAGGAGGAAGTGGGGGATGAAGAAAAATGAAGTGTTATGGTCCCTATTTATAGTCGAACTACCCTTAGGGCTCAAGGTAAGAGCTTGAATCTGAGTTAGGACATGTGTATAAGCTAGGTAGGGATGTGGGAGAAGCTAGTGTATTAGTTGTAGAAGCAAGGATTAGCTTTGATGGTGTGTTTTGTTTTGGTGATGCCGCGGCTAAGCAAGGAAGAACAAAGAACCATGTGATGGATTTTTAAACTATAAATGAAGTAGATATTTAGGATAGGTTCTTGTAAGAATCTAGGGAGGTAAGTTGCTTGTCATTGAGGTGCTTGGTTTCAAGAAAACTTTCAAAATGGGTCACTTTGCAAAGGTTTTTGATTTCGGGTACACTAGGGCTCAATTAGGGTTTTCAAGCTTGGATTTCGTGTACATTTGATTAGGAATGATAATACTGACTCGCTAAGACTTACATTAAGGATTATAATCAAAATCTAATAGGTGGTTTGGGTTAAAATGGGTAGAAAATGACTAAACGGGTCAAAAGTTACAATTAGGGCATAATTAGGGTTTTCTAGCTTTGTTTCTTGTACATTGTTGTTAATATGGTGAAATGATGATGGAAAGTGATTGATAATGTTGTAATTTATATTATTACCACTTATTTGAGAGTTGTTTTGGGTTTACAATGGATAAAAATCAAGAAACATGTCATGGTTTAGAAACTAGCTCAGTTTTAGGGTTTTAGGGTTTTGAATTAGGGTTTTGAGTGCAATAAGATGTATGAAAGCTTACGAATAGAATATTTAGGGTTTACATATTGTATATTGAGTGTAGTAGCTTGTACATAACTGGTGGTAAAGAGATTAGAATGAAAACGGAGGTAAAACGGCTATTTTGGAGATCATACTTAATGACTTGTATATTGAGATTTTAAGGACTTGTACTTTGATTTGAAGAGATTTTATATTTCAAATGAATTTTTTATATTACTTGTACATATGCCTTTAGTAGCTTGTGCATCACTTTGAATGTATAATCATCATGGAATTAGGGTTTAAAGGCATACGATAAACGTTTTAAAGCCCGTTTTTTATATAACATTGCGAATGGTACATTTATAGGACTATGTACATTGTAAAAAATGATATTATGTATTGACATGATATATTATGATGATTGATTGACATATATGAAGATAGGATTGCCATATGTAGGTTGCCTGAGCCCGTTAACTTTAGTTATGCAAGAAATGTTGTACATCGAGATATTGGCAAAGTAAGTAATGTAATAAAGCGAAAAATTTCCCTGAAAAAGGTGGTTTCATATATGTAATTGAGAAGATTGTACATCATCTAACTTAATAGATGGATATTTACATTTATGAAAATTACGGGTTGTTATAGCCGTCGACCCTATAAAGGGGTCGCCGCTAGACTCCGCTCCATTTTTGTCCTTTTGTGGTGAAAGTAGTATCTAGTTTTGGAACCTTCCAGTTTGGGGGAAAATTTTGAAATTCAAATCTTATGTTTGTTAATAAAATATTTCTTTTAATGAATTAATATTTGTTTTTTATATTTTATATAAAAACATTTTTGGGGAAGTATAAGATTTAAGAAAAATTATTTTCTTGATCACTAATCATGTTTTAATGATTTTGTTTATTCCATACCTTAAGTATTAATCCTAGAAATAGATTTTTATGATTAGTAATTTATAACCGATTAATTTATCGTAAACGTTTTTCACATTTTGTTATATAAAACATTGAAGAGGTCGAAAAATATAAATAACGTTTTTGGACATTATTTGTATTAACAATGTTTAATTTTGGACATTCAAAAAGAATTCTTCAGAAACCAGTTTGAGTCAGCCATATTAGAGTCACATGGCCAGTGACTGAGAACTAAATTTTTGTACAAAATTTCTTCTTGGGAAAATGAAAAACCGTTCTCTAAAAAAGAACATAGATTGAATTATCAAAACAAGCTGCTGATATCAAATATGAAATGACAAAACGATGTGCCCAGTATGAACAGGATTTTACAAAACTAGAGGTACATTGCATTTATCTTGAAATAAATTCTCAAAACCAATCTTTGACATCAATGCAAAATGGTCATATTTTAAGTAATAAGAGTGATGAAGCAAAAATCAAGTTTGACACCGAAGATCTTGAAACCATAAACATCAAGCTGGAATACAATGTCGCATCATTACTAAAAGAAAATGATTTACAAAAACTTGTTTGATTCAATCAAATGTTCACGGGTTCAGACATCAAGTTCAAACGTTTCTCAAAACAAAGCTGAAAATTTAAATGTTCTTAGTTGTCTGAATTTGCGGATAAAAAGTTTGATAAAGTTTTTCAAAAGATTGAATCAATGAAAAAGAAAAGTTTCTTCTCGAATCACGAATGATTTCCTTTAAAAATCTTTGCATGATTATTATCCTTCAAATGTTGAATCAGAATCCGGGGAGAAAAGGATTCTTTTCGGAATTGAAACATCAAGTTTTGAAACAAAGATGAAGGAGCTTGAAATACTTATCTCAAAAACAAAAGATTTTAAGGATGCCAAAGTCAACTCTTTATTTAACGAAAACAGACAAGTTCGAAACATATTTTGAAAAACTTTAAAATGCAAGAGTTGTTCTTCAATGACGATTGGATCGTAAGATTCAAGATTCTAACGCCAAAAAAGATTAGTTTTTGAAACAAATTGCTTCTTTAGAATCAAATTGGCATCACATATCTTCTTTCATTCAAAAAATATACGATTTGAGAACTTTAATAACATTGCTCTAAAAGCAAAGTTTGATCTCTAACTGGAGAAAGGAAAATCCAATAGCTTTCAAATTTTCAAAACCAAAAGTTAAGTTTTCAAAGAAATTTACACAGGTGAATCCTTCCAAATCTTTACTAAAAGGGTACTCAGTTCAACAACCTACTCTGCTAAAAAGATAGGAATGTACGCCTCTTCTCAAAAGGTATTCAAATCAGTGATTCGTGTAGGAAAAAAGCAGGTTTTTAATGCTCCAAACTCTCGCTTTATCACCGGTAAAGCAAGTGTGGAGACCAAAGCAAATTCACTCAAAACTGTAAAATATTCAAATCAGAAATATCTTTAATTTCAAAACAAGAATGACCTCATTGAAAATTTCAAACAATGTGCGAAGATTTCCATTTATTTCAAAAATGAACTTTCAAAATGAAACATCGGGTTTCAACAACAGATGAAAATCTTCTTCTATTTCAAGATTTAAAACTCCACAAGAAAATCAAAGTTTTCATAATCAATGGGCAAACAAAAAGAATTTCAAATCTCCATTGATTCCACGAACAGTATTTCAAAATGAAACACCGATTTCCAATCGTCATTGGAATTCAACTTCTTTGCATAGAATTGACACAACCTTCAAATGGTTTTCAAAATTTAGTAAACCCATTAGCACCATGCTTAAATGGGTTCCAAAGGTTGTTGTCGAATTTGATATCAAATTGGTTTGTCATTAAATGACAGATAACAACCCGGTCTTCAGTTAAAAGGAAAATGTACGCTTCAGTGCATTTATCCTTAACAACAAAAAGAGAAATCTTTTCGGTCTTGAGCTATTCAATCAAAACATTCAAAGTTTTGTACAAAATAAAAAAAAAACCTTTCCAAAAGTTAATGGCTTCTGGACACTTCAGTTCAGGACCCGTGCTTCAAATATAGGAAAGTTTATCTTTAAAAATAACTTATCCTAAAAACAAGTAGATTAATCTTCTCGGTCTTGAGCTGTTTATGCAAAACATTCAAAGTTTTGAGCACTTCAGTACGAGACCCGTGTTTTGAATGAAAAGAATGTGTACGTGTCAGTGGACTTATCTTAGAAAAAGAAAAGAAATCTTCTTGTTTTTGAGCAAAAATTATTCAAAATTTTACAAAAGGTTTTTCAAAATCTTTCAAAATTTTGCTCATCAAAATGACTTGTGTACACATCAGTGCACAACTCACTTTTCAAATAAAATGGAAATGTACGCTTCAGTGCGCATTACCTTCAAAAGAAGAGAAATCTTCTTGTTTTTTGAGCATAGTTTTTAAAACTTTTCAAAAAGTTTGTTCAAATCAAACGATTTCTAAGTAAATGTCAACTTAGGACTCGTTCTTCAGATAAAGGAGAGTATACATTTCCGTACACTTATTCTTACAACGGGAGGCTTATAACTTCTCGGACTTGAGCTCGTTCATAATGATATTCTCAAATCTAGAGCTTAAATACATGGTTTTGTCAAAATGTTGAACATCATCTTTCAAGAATTTCTCAAAAGGATTTTCAAAAGCTTTCAAATGATGTGTTCAACAATCCTGACCTCATAAACTTATTTCAAATTATATGCAATTTTTTAGGGGGGGCTTTTAAAACCAAGTTCTAATCTATGAGCACACTTTTTCAAGATATTTAAAAATAAAAAAAAGTATAAATAAATAATTAAAATAATAATAATAATAAATTAAATAAATAAAAATAAAGTTTCAAAATCTTTAGAAAAAGTGTGTGCTCAAATTTTAATCCCCCTCATTTTTTTGGTCTTACCCATATCTATTTAAGGGGGAGTGAAGTTTAAAAACAAGTCCTTTAACAAGAATCTATATCCAAAAAGGGACAACGAGCATAATCCTTCAATATATTTTTCAAAAAGATATTCAAAATCTTTCAAAAATATGCTCGATTCAAAAAGTTTGAATAAAACTTTGACTTCTAAGTATTTCAGCTTAGAACTCGGATTTCAAAGGAATGAAAGTGTACAACTAAGTACATTTATCCTAACAATGAGAAGCTAACACCTTCTCGGACTTGAGCTGGTTCATCAAGACATTCAAACTCTTAGCACAAAAAGATGGTTTCTAAATTTTTGAACATAATTTTTTAAGAGTTTATCAAAATGATTTTTTTAAATCTTTTAAAATTGTGTGTTCAACACTCCCTTCCTCAGTAAATCCTTTGACTGATATCCATTTTTGAGGGGGAGCTTTCGAAACAAAATTTTAATGTTTATGGCCACAAAATTTCAAGATTATTTTATGTGTGTCCAAAACATGTAGTGTTTGAGCACAATTTTTCAAAAATTTTTCATTAAAAATTCAAAATCTTTTAAAATTATGTGCTCAACACTCACTCTATCCCTCAATATAACTGTGTTGTCGAACAACTAAAAGCGATGACACGCATGTGTATGATTAAAGGGGAGTATAAAGAAAAACGTGTTTAATCAAATGGCTCTTCTTCAAAGATAAAAAATAGTTGTTGAAAAGTGTGCATATATCGACAACTAGCTTTTGAATTTGTTTAAGACATTCAAAAAAGTTCCAGTAATAATCATGCATCAACCATTTTCTCCTATGAGCTTTCAAAACTCTCAAATAGCCATTTTATTCCATTTATATCAAAAACATCATATGGTATGCTATTTTTGAGGGGGAGAAGATCGGATTAAAATGTGATCATCTTTGAGTCAAGTGCGTAACTCTTTTCTACTTGTGAAAAAATCTTTCAACTATGATGCACATGTGTAGGGGGTATTTCAAAATGAAACTCTCAAAGTGTCAAATGTTTGATTTATATTAAACACTTTGATTGATTTTCAAAAAAGGTTTTATGGTTCGATCAATACCCAACAACCAACAATTTCACGATGATGATGAAGTTATAAGGTGGTTAGGTTAGGTATCAGTCCTATGATCCAACCAGAGTTGGAGTGATCTACCCAAGGACATTTCATTAGATAGATTAGAACTCCTTAAGTAAGATGGAGTTGAATGAGAATATGGGAAAAATGTTGACTAAGGCATGAGTTATCACCGAAACAATCACAAACATTGTGATAGTAATGACTTCTTGGTAAACATTGAAGGGGTTGAAGAATGAAAAAGAAAAGTTTTGTAAAATGTGAAAAGAAAGAATCCCTCCATACTCTTAGGCAAAACCGGTGGGGGTGGGGGGGGGGGGGTGGGGGGGGGGGGGGGGGGGGGGGGGGGGGGGGTGGGGGGGGGGGGGTTGGGGGGGGGGGGGGGGGGGGGGGGGGGGGGGTTGTTGGGGGGGGGTGTTGGGTTTATTGATTGATGGGGGTGGTTGTAGGAGGGGGGGGGGGGGGTTTATGGGTTGGGGGGGGGTTGTTGGTTTTTGTTAAGTTAGGATTTTAGGGGATAAGAAAGTTGAAAGATGTAGAGGTTGATTTAATGGATTGATGTTGAGTAGGTGGGCGCGAGGAGAGTGGGGTTGGGGGGGGTGGGTTGTATTATGATTAAATGGTGGATGGATATTGAGACAGGAGGACATGAGAGAGAGTGAGAGCGAGGGTGGGGGGGAGGGGAGGACATTTATTGGGTGAGTATTGAGGGGGGAGGGAGTAATAGGTGTGTTTATAGGTTTGAGTGAGGTGGGGAGATATATGTTGGTGTGTTGTTTTTTGGGGATGTGTGATAATTAAGAAGAATAGTATTAAAGTTTTGAAATTGAGTGAGATTGAGACTAATGATATATTATGATAAATATTGTTAGGACACAATTACACTCAAAATACACTTGTTGTTTCCACACACACAAACACAAAAATTTATTGTAAACAAAGAGTCTAGCGCATTATCATCAAATCATGACAAAACATTCAGAGTGATACTCTTCAGTTTCATAGTGACGAATGAAAATCCTTCCAGTGTCAACATCCAACAGTACTGCGGTAGGTGACTTGTGAGATCTTTACAATCAAACTTGTGTCCACTGGATATCGATTTGGTCATAGTCTATGAATGACGACTCAATCAGTAATATAGTAACTAACTAATACTCTCTTACATGTTGTGAGATCTTTAACGAATCAAACTTGTGTCAACTGGATATCGATTTTCGGTAATGAGAACAAGCTAGTATAGCTGGAAACCCTATCAAGGAGATTCTTTGAATCTACCTGATCACGAGTACAATATTCGTACTATAAAACTGGGAACCAAAGGTTAATGCAGCTGAACCTAGACGAATGACAAAGCCATGTTCGTCCATATAAAGTGGCTTAACAAAGCACTTGATGAAGGTCCTTATCAGTTTCAAATGTTTGTTCCTACTGGTTCAACAATACCGACACTGCAGACGACGGTGGTGCGACCTCATTCTAGCTGAGTCGGATTCATAACCACATGCTCATACTCAAGACTCAAAGTTTCAATAAATCTAGAAAGCTCAAGATCATACAAAGACAAAGACTTCCGCTACTCTGATATTCAACATCCTCCTTAAAGACATAAAGTATACAAGTTAAATATTATCAAGGGAAATTGTTAGACAGCTTTCAAGATGATATAAAGTATGAGCATATTAGTCCAAAGACACAAGATTATAAGAAGGTGAAGTATTACAAGATGATGAAGTGATGATGCAAGATTTATGATCTCAAGATGTTCAAGATAAAGTGATAATGGTTCAAGATCAAGATCACCAGAGCATGATTGGAACAAAAAGAGCTAGCACAACTATTACACGAGAGAGACTCAAGATCAAGACAAGAAACTTTAAAGATCAAAGATCAAGGTCACAAAGAGAGATCTCTATAATCACCCCTTAGAGGGAGATTGTTAGGAATTTAAAAAGTGTTGATCATTAATGAGATCTTAATTATCGTCTCTTCGGGGGAGATTGTTAGGAATTTAGTTTTTAGTAAAGTGACGATCATTATCGATCTCACGAGTCTTATAATAGTTAGACAATATTAAGCGTGTAATAGTTAGTCCGATAGGCTAGTTTATTAGTCTAAATATTGTAAAGTCCAAGACCGGCCCATATAAGCCCACAAGAAGGCCCAAGGACTATATAAAGGAAACACTCTTATCATAGAGAAGGCGTGTGAGTGTGTGTTAAGGAAATGTGTAAGAGAAAAACTCTCTTACCTTGTGAAATAGAAAAGTATTATCAAGAACACCTCCACCATCTTTCTCTCTCTCTATTCTATGTTTATGTGATTATTGGTTTTCTACAAATTTTACAATAATGATTAGGGAATGTATTTAGAAAAATGGAAAGGATGTTTGTTGAAATGTTGGGATAGTGTGTATAATTATTTGTTTTGGGAAGAAGAGATTAACAAATGATTAGAAGAATGTTTAGCGGGAAGTGATGTGTAAGATATATAAAGAAATGTGGGAATTTGTAAAACATTTAAGTGTGTGAGCTAATAAAGTTCAAAGCATAATTAACTTTCAATCACCACAGACTCAAATAGTCATTAAGACTTTAATCCATAATTATCAACAATGGATATGGTCGCTAAGGATCTTGATGCAAACAAGCTAAGTGCTTTGCATTTCACGTAAAGCACACCAGGTAAAGAAAAAGGATGCATTTAAGCAAAGTGATATTTGACTTAGTTTGACCAATAAGGGAGTAAAACCCGTTACGTGATTAGAGACAACTTAAATCCGAATTAAGGTCAAATGAATATTTTCATTTGATGGTATGTTGAAAGTATGATTATACTAGGTTTGTAAAAGAAGTTTTGGCCTTGGCTAGAGGCGTTTGATAAAGAGAACGAGTTGGTGTTTTGTTGAAAATAGGAGGACTTGTTTTATCTCATCTCTAATTCTAAACCTCGTTTCGAGTGTTTCTAATTGCTCAAGTATCATGTACATACCTTTATTGAAAGATCCACATGTGTCGGGTAAAAGGAAACCCGACGAGCAAAATTCGTTAAAACAAACTTCGAGTGTGACGCGCTAGCCATGTGCTGGCGCGTGACTAGCTCACCGGAAACATTGTTACAGTTTTACGGATTTGGATATCGTTTGTGATTTTAAGTGTTGTGATCGTTTATTTGTAATCATTAAAACATAAAGGAGATATTATTCAATGTTCCCCAACAACGGGATTGGAACAAAGCATGGAATAGATGACAAATTGGATACTAATGACTGATATACAAATCTCAAAAGAAAATAAGCACTATAATTGATGTGTTTCAAAAGCTTTAAATTTATAATGACTGAAAATGCCAATTTTCTTATCGAGAAACACACGGGTAAAAGTATAACCCACGTATATAGTATAAAAAACAAAAAAAGAAAAAAAAAAAAAAAAAAAAAAAAAAAACAAAAAAAAAAAAACAAAAAAAAAAAAAAAAAAAAAAAAAAAAAAAAAAAAAAAAAAAAACAAAAAAAACAAAGAAAAAAAAAAAAAAAAAACAAAACACAACAACAAAAAAAAAAAAAAAAAAAAAAAAAAACAAAAAAAAAAAAAAAAAAAAAAAAACAAAAAAAAAAAAAAAAAAAAAAATCAAAAAAAAAAAAAAAAAAAAAAAGCAAAAAAAACAAAACAAGAAAAAAAAAAAAAAAAAAACTAAAAAAAAAAAAAAAAAAAAAAAACAAAACACAAAAAAAAAAAAAAAAAAAAAAACACAAAAAAAAAACCCAAAAAAAAAAAAAAAATAAAAAAAACAAAAAAAATAAAAAATAAAAAATAAAAAAACAAAAAAAAAAAAAAAAAACAAAAAAAAACAAAAACTTAACGAGTGAGACTCGCTAGCCATGCGGCGCGTGACTAGCCTCACCGCAACATTGTTACATTTTACCGGATTTGGATATTCGTTGGATTTTAAGTGTTGTGATCGTTTTATTTGTAAACATTAAACATCAAGAGATAGTATTCAATGTTCCCCAACAACAGGGACTGGAACAAAGCATGAATTAGATGACCAAATTGGATACTAATACTGAATAATACAAATCTCACAAGAAAATAACACTATAATTTGATGTGTTCAAAAGCTTAAATTTATAATGACGAAAATGCAATTTTCTTATCGAGAAAGCACACGGTAAAAGTATAACCCACGTATTTAGTATAATGTTTCAAGTAAGACTAGGTCAATCCACAGGGATTTGAAGTAGTGATCGAATAATCAAAAAAGACAAATAAACTTAATATTTTGAAAATAACGTTTTTTTTACCAAGTGATAATATAAGATGACTACTCGGAAAGGTATGAGAAATAAATTTATAGGTATGTTAATTTGATTAAGACCTCCAAGATGGAACTTTTAACTTATAAAAAGGATTTCTCATTAGAAAACGTTTTCACAAATTAACTTAATTAACTTAAGACTTATATTTAGTTGGCTAAACCAGATGTGTCACTCAAATAATCTAGTTAACTTATTATATCAAAGCTTATTTTGTTTATCAATTTACGAAAGTGGATTTCTTGACACAAATGATAAAGACCATAGACAAAAAAAAAAAAAAATTCTTTAGAAACCATATTAAACTAAACAAAATAAAGTTTAATAACAAAATATAATAAAACCACATAATCGACACTTTTCCATAAACCTAACAAGATATAATAGGGGTGCAACATAAGCATGAGATTAATGAGATCACAATCATACCAAACACTTATTTATTATCATAACTTCACCGACTAGTCATGAGCGAATTAGCCTCTCATGGATATGTAGTTCATAACATAACTTGATTCAACAAGAAACTTCATTATTTTAATAAACTAAGATGACGTTCTTCTTTGTTCTTGGTTGTTTGATCTTGAATCTTCAAAAGGTATGGTGTTTATGGTTGAGAAGGATTGGAAAAGGATTTAAGATATCATAAGGGTGAGAGAGTGTGTGTAATATGAGGGAAATGAGTATGAAGGGATGATTTATGGTGAAAATTCGTCTCTTATTTATAGGCTGATTTTGTGGTGAAAGTGCGGCGCACAATTTTATAAGTGCGGCGCACATAGGGTGTTAATGCGCCAGTATTTATGACTTCATTTAATTTTCGTAGCCAGATGGGAAATGCGGCACATAAAGAAATTTATGCGGCATACTTAAGGTGTTAATGCACTATTTTGACTGAGTCTTTAATTCTTTAACTTTGAGGAGAAGTGTGGCGCACATAGGGTAAGTGCGGCGCACAATTGCAATTTTCAGCTTGGGGCTTTATCTTTTTCTTGTATCTTGATTTCCAAAGTGTATAAGTACTTGATCTTTGTTTAATTTGAGCTCGGGATGTCTTCAAGTGAACCTGCAAGCATTTCATGCTATTAAGTATCAAAAGTTTACGAGAAATGATAAAATATGTAAAAATAACGCCACCAAAAACATGTATAATTTAGGCGTTATCAAATCCCTCCATAATTAGCTATTGGTTGCCCTCAAGCAATCAAAGCGAGAAAATAAGATCATTTATCGTGACGTGGAGAAAATTTAGATTTTTAGCAAGGGTTTGCATATTGATTTAACTTTTCAGGCATAGACATATAACATAGCACCTCACAGGGGAATGTGTTTGATTTTGTAATTTACTCGAGCCACTCAGATAGGGTTTATAATTTTTTGTGAAGACACTCGATTTGCACAGATATAATCTAGAAAACTACCATATGCTTGTACTTGACACATAAACATGACCGAAGGGCGGAACTTGATACTGATGAGGGATAATAGCATATGCAAATCTTCATGTGCCGGAACTTAAGCCTTTATTTCTTTGAACTGATATATATATATATATATATATATATATATATATATAACTAAGGCTTGGCACATAACTTCTTTTTTCTTTTTTTATGATAACTAAGGCTTGGCACAAAACTTCTTCATTCACATCTTAAACTTCGTCCAATAGGTACACTAGCAACTAGCACTAACGGGCGTGCTTGCAGAACAGGAACTTGCGAGATTAATAACATATGATTAATCAGGCTTCGGTCTAGTAAATGATGATCAAGCACAAGTTCTAGAGCTTCTAAATTACCGGCTTAACTCAAATATAATTATCAACCAATACCACTGTTTCAGAAAGGCCTAAATACAATACACAGCCGTACACACGATAAGACCACTTGCAATTGTGCATCAACCTTAACTCGAACACGCTAAAGGGATCAATTATCTTAGGTACAAAAGGTGGGTACCTGAATCTATTCTAAGGCTTATAATTCTTACAATTTAGTGGACTAGGTTGTGCTAGTTATGATGTGACAATCCGTCAATTTCAGGTCGTTATTTTATTCTCGAGTATTAATTATAATTTTCATTTTTATATTGAGATATGAACTCACGACTAACCGGGAAGAAATTAGGACTTACAATTGTAATTTAAGTAACGTTTATGAAGAACCGACGAATCCTACGTTAAGCATCGACGTTTACATTTCCAAAATGTCATAGAAATATTTTTTATTACATTCGATTTCATTTTTGCGTGGTTCGCGTAACTATATTTAACGAAAAACACTACAAATCATACCTTTTAAATATCGGACTTTGAAAATACCCGCCTTATCAATAAATGGGACAAGTAGAAAAACTACTCATCCCACTTATCTTAACCCCTATAGGGGCGGATAAACCAAGAGGGAGGTGTCCTCTTGGTGTTAACTCATGCCTACACTTGGCAATGCTAGTGTGAGCATATATAAGCCTTATTTGGACCAACTTTCACACACAAAACTCATAGAACACTCAAAAATTCCTGCATTTGCCGTCTTTAGTCCTCACTTTTGACGCCCCCACACCACCACCATACCATTTCCACAATTTTTACTAACCAAATAATAACTACACATTTTAGACATTTATGATTACCTTAATCAAAATGAAGAAGTTTTGAAGTAATATCAAGGGTTTTTCAAGAGGGTTTTTATATCATTTGGGGCTGAAGTTATAAGAAGGTTTATACAAGATATTTGAGTAAGGAAAATGGTGAACAAAAGTATTTTGGGTGGAGTTTAAGCTTGGGATTGAAGCCTTCATCAAGCTTGTTCTTATTTTGATCATTTTGATCTTGTCTATATTTTCTTGTGGTAAAACCTTCATAAGTTTGTTACATTATTATTTCTATTTCAGTATATGTTTATACATGTATTGTACTTTGATGATCAAGTAATAAAAAGTAGCATGCATGTGTAGATCTAGGTAAAGAAATGACTAAATCACAATTAAGACTTGCTAGACATCATTAGAAAATTTAGGGTTTGTGTTAAATATTAAGTTCTGGATTTTTACATAAGTATTAGACTTGATTTGATTTACCTAGGTTGTAGAGAATTGAGTGATGATCATGTGGCTAATTGGATACTCAATGGAAAGTGAAAATTGATCAAGTTATGACCATTTTACCAAAAGACATCAAATCTGACCTTGCTAGACAGAACGTATAAAAAGTCATGATTGCGTACTGAGTTGGTTAAAAACCTAAAACTATGAGACCTAGATAAAATCATGTAAGATCTGTACCAATTGGAATGATCAAACCAATTCTTATGATTTAAAATGCATCAAAAATGTGAAATTGAATTTTCAGCCAAAAATGCCAACTTGACCTTTGTATAATGAAGTGACCTTAATTATATATTTACTTAAAATAAGTATAAAAATGACTTATAATTTATAATGTACATTTAAAAATGAAACTAGGAATATAAATTTTATAAGTATATCATTTATGGTTTGAAAGATACAACTATTTTTGCAAGCATAAACATATAATTTTTTTTTACACTATATCAATACTAAAATTTGGTAGACCAATTATTTGTGACTAAACCAGAGATGGTAGGACCCAACTTTTGGGACTTTTTGTAATGATTGACCCTACCTGATAATAAACTTAACCCAACGTCGAAGAACCAAAAAATTTATATAAACTCATAAACAAGCTTAAAAAAGGACTATAGACCATAATTGGGCCAGTAGGCCCAATGTAAAATGAATGGACCTATTGGACTTAACTTGGACCCAAGCCCACTTGGCCCAATTAATGGGTTTAGATACCTGGTCTTGGACTTATAAATGTACTAAATTACTTTAATAGACCATAAATGGGCAATTGGCTTTCGACTAAAATTGGATAACAACTAATGAAAATGGGCTAAATATACATATTAAACATATAGAATGACTAAAGAAACAAAACCTAAGTATTATAAATTATTGGATCATCATATAGATACATGTTAAATACATATTTAAATTGAATTTTATTTTACGACTCGAACCTAAGACCCGTTACAATATTGGTATAGGTCTTGGGTGATTACGTGCCGACGTCCAAGTTCGTCTATCGCCGTTACTTTCTTCCGATACTATCAAGTGAGTTCATAGCCTCGAATTTTTACACTTTAATTGTTTTATAAACCCGCGAGGGAGGTAATATGCTTGTTTTTAAAATAGAACACAAGAGACCCGAATGTATGCTAGTAGCCTTGATTATTATAAGTTAGCTTAACTCGCTAGATAAAAGACCCGCGGAAATCATGAATCGTTAATTGCCGAGAAATAGGCATACGCTTATACATGAAATAGTACTATTTGGAGATTACCACCTCCTATCCATGACGACTAGCTATCGTCATATGTCGGGAATATGACACCACGGATGCATTGTATAGTGGGCATTATATTGAATATATGGTAAGGTTCGATGTCATGAGGCTTATAATAATCCTCCGATATAACTTTGTTTGGCCACATCGTTATATCCCGATGAATATTAAAAAATGATACTTGTGTTCGGAAAACTTTTTATTGTATATATATATAAACTCTATGGATTCACTCAACATTATTGTTGACCTTTAGCATGTTTTATCTCAGGTCCTTGAAGGTAATTCGGCGATGGAGATATGAAGGCCCGCTAAATAATTATTCATTCAAAAATGTTTTGTAAAACGTTGTATGATGTTGTTAAACTTATCTGGGACCCGTGATGTAAACTTTATATTATTCGAATGAATGAAATTTACTTAAAACGCCTCTTTTGAGTCGTTTTCTATGATTTGAGTTATTGTGCTATGACGTAACACCATTGGACCCTTCCGCTGACCGAGCTGAATTGAGGGTGTTACACCCGTTTTCTATTTAAAGAGTTGTAGTCGTTGTTTGAGTGGTCAAATGCCTTGAAAAATCATTTTCTAAGGAATTTCTGAGATGATTATTTTATTTTTGAAAATCAACACCATAGAAAAAATAAGATTTCTCTTATTTTGACACATAATTTTGATATATATATATGAATTTATATATATGGTGTAAATTATTAATGTTAAATATGTAATTAATTAATAACTAATAACGAGATAATTAATATGACGCAGATCTGTCATGGCGAACCCTAACTCTCCTAACAGCCAAAGAAGCTATCCCGAAGTGAAACCATTATTTCCGAGTCGAACCAGTAGAGGAATGCCCATGATCCCAACGAAATGGTTGACATTCCCGATGATGAGGAGTTAGTAGATTATAATGAGGATGACGAAGAAGAACCTGAAGAAGAACCTGAAGAAGAACCTGAGGAAGAACCCGAAGAAGAACCGAAACCAAATAATGGGCATGGGAATCAGTTTGCCCAACATCCTAACCCATAGCCCGGTAATATGAATGGTTGTAGAGGAGGATGATGATATAAATAAGAATGTTAATGATGAGGATATCCGAAGGATGAGGAGTGAGAATTGAGGTCATGACAATGCGGATTGATCTTTCCTTAGATGGAGGTTGACCAAACTCCCGCCACCTAGAGATGAGTCTTCTGATTCTGAGCCGCCTAATGCGGAGTCATCTGATTCTGAGTCAGAGGACGAGGAGATTGAGGTTACACCTGAGGTTGATGTTGCACACCAAAATAGTCAACTGTTTGGACTTCTACCCAAAACCTTAATTTATTCGTGACTTTCCGAGGGGCCTTATATAAGGTAAGGAGAGTCATCTTCTGCCTCGTGCCCATCTATGTTGGTGGAAATTGGCCCTTGGCTTTGAGACGTGATTTGGATGCGACCCGTGCACTAGATAGACTTATGGAGACTGAGGTTGGGTACGATGCCAAGTCTGAGATTGCTCTTCTCAAATCCTAAGGATAAGAATCGCGAAAAAGAAAGGGAAATACTTGACATGATTTGGAGATGTTGAGCGTACGTTGGGTAATTGTTTTAAGAGAGGTTATTGTATTAAGGAGTGGAGAGAATGCACATTAACGAAAAAGTTGGATGAGACTGAGACTAGTGTGACGTGGGCTCGTATGGACCATGTATTGCTAGAGAGGATTTACACGAGTCCCAATGTGGAAACAAGAGGTTTATTTAGATATGGTTCGTATAGGTCTGTTCCGAAGCCTCCATCTGAAAGGAGGATACCGAGCGTCCGCGAAAGAAATCGAAAGAAATCTTCTACTGATGGGACCAGAGGACTGACCACCTAGTGACTCCTTAGGTAATTAGTTTATCATTTGTAGTAGCTTTTGTAAATCACTAACTAAACCTATGTCAGTTAATAGGAACTGTTTCTGGAGTTTTATAGCAATTAGATGGGGTGAGCATGTAATGTATGACGAATGCACCTGTAAACTTGTTGTGATTAATGAAATGACTATCCTTTTGGTTCTAATTTAGTGTTGTGTTTGTTGTTACCTTTCTTTTATTGTTTCCATCTAAATTGTTCCTTTTGCTTAATACAAATCATTTCTGAATACTCATATGATTTACATTTGCGGTGTGTATAGCAGGAACATCCGCCAAAAGCTATGTCTAGAGCTACGTATAGCGTAAGATTATTAGAGATAAGTTACCACATCCATGATGAATGAAAGCAAAAATGAAACCTGTAGAGCCTAGGTGCTCGGAGCCGTGGAGATGGAGCTGGTGCTGGAGGCCCTGTGTGATGGAGCCGGTGGTGCTGGAGCCGGTGGTGCTAGAGCCGGTGGTGATGGAGCCGGTGGTGCTGGAGCCGGTGGTGCAGGAGCCGGTGGTGCTGGAGCCGGTGGCGCTGGAGCCGATGGTGCTGGAATTGGTGGTGCCGACCAGTAGAGGCCGAAGTTAGTAAGTGTACTTACATGACATTCATGAAGTGTAACCCACACCCTTTTAAAGGCACTGAAGGTGCCGTGGGATTATGTCAGTGGTTTGAGAAATTGGAATCTGTGTTTCGAATAAGTGACTGTAGGGAAAAGGATAAGGTGAAATTTGCAACCGCCACTCTCCAAGGTCGTGCGTTGACCTGGTGGAATGGAAGAACTGCTTCCATGGGTATTGATGCGGCTAATGGCACTCCATGGGCTGAAGTAAGAAAGTGGATGACCGAGGAGTTTTGTCCTCGAAGTGTGTTGCAAAGACTGGAGCAAGAATTGTACAACTTGAAATTAAAAGGGACTGATATTGATGGGTATACAAACCGATTCCATGAACTGGCCCTGTTGTGTCCTAGAATGGTAGAGCCTGAGCAGGTGAAGGTGGAGCAATACATTCGTGGATTATCGAAGAACATACGTGGTGATGTGAACACGTCGCGACCACTACTATGGAATCATGCAGTCCGTATGACTCATCAGCATATGGACCAAATAATCCAAGATAAAACTGATGAGGTTCATGAGGGTGAAAAGAGAAAAGGTGAAGGAGATCGTGGTGGTCGTGGTGACAACCGACGCGACTACAACCGCCGACAAAACCAAAGAAGGGCTAATGCTGGAGCCATGACCAATGCTGTACCAAATGACAACGAGGTTTGTCCGAAATGCAAGAACAAGAAGCATAATGGGGATTGTTGGAAGTGCGGTAAGTGTGGTAAGTTAGGGCACAAGACTGCTGCTTGTAGGTGCCTCGACAAGAAAGATGTGACTTGTTTCAATTGCAACGAAAAGGGTCACCTAAAGAGAGATTGCCCTACATTGAAAAAGAATGGTCAAGGTGAAAAATCTGGAGCGGTTTACAAGTTTGGGAGCTCTAGATGCTCAGGCAGAGACCTGAAAGTCATACTGAGGTACGTTCTTACTTAACAACCGCTATGCTACTGCTTTATATTGATTCGGGTGCCGATAAAATTTTGTATCTACAAATTTTAGTACCCATAATAATATTAAACAGTATGAGTTAGATACTAGTTATGAAGTACGAAATTGGGCCGAGCGAAAAAGTAGTAAAGTTACCAATAAATGTATTAATAAGGGTGTACACTTAACCTTTAAACCTTTCTTTTCTAGTCGATTTAGATGGTACTAGAACTGGGAAGTTTTGGATATCACTATTTGGATGGATTGGTTATTAAGAACTGATGCTGCTAATTTTGTGTGAGAGAAAAAGGTTAGGATCCTTGGAAAGGTAAGACTTGTTTATCGAAGCGATAGAAATAGTTCTCAATTGATATCGTTTCTTGCATTAAGACCAAAAGTATAATGAGAAGGTTGTGAGCTATTCTTAGCTCAAGTAACTGAACAAGAATCGAAGGAGAAACGATTAGAAGATGTTCCTGTTATTCGAGACTTTCCTGAGGTATTTCCCGATGAATTACCTGGACTACCGCCACGGTCTAGTTTACTTCCATATTTGATCTTATTCCCGGTGCGCACCTGTGGCGCCGTGCGCATATCGTTTTAGCACCATCTGAGAAATGAAGGATTTGCCCAAGCAAACTGTCAAGAGTTGTCAGAGAAAGGTTTTATTTCACCAAGCTCCGTCACCCGTGGGACTCCAGTCTGTTCGTGAAGAAGAAAGATGGATCGTTCCGAATGTGCATCATTACCGAGAACTAAACAAGTTGACAATCAAGAATCGATATCCATTACCGAGGATTGATGACTTATTCGATCAGCTGTAAGGTTCCTAGTGTATTATTCGCAATTGATTTCCGTCTGGTTAATCATTCAACTTCGCATACGCGAGGAAGACATTCCAATTACAGGTTTAAACACGTTATGGACATTATGATTTCAAGTACTGCATTTGGACTAGACTAATGCCCCTGCAGTATTCAGGGATTTGAGTGAATCGCGTGTGCAAACCGTATTCTTGATAAGTTCCGTAATCCGTAATTCATGATGACATTCTGATTTATTCCAAAAATAAAGAAGACGCATGTAAACATTTGAAGGACTATCTTGAGTTTCTAAGGAGGCGAAAGTTGTACGCTAGAGTTTTCGAAGTGTGATTGTTGGCTGATTCCGTGCAATTCCTCGGCCATGAGGTTTGATAGTAGTGGGGTTCATGTTGAACCAGCCAAATCGAAGCCATTAAAAATGGGGCTGCATCGACTACAACCAACGAAGTGCGACAATATTTAGGGTTTGGCAGTTATTATTGAACGGTTTATTAAGGAGTTTTTCTCTAATATCCAAACCATAACTAAACTCACTCAGAAAAATAAGCCGTATGTGAGGGGCGACGACGAAGAGGAGAACATTAAAGCTAAAATTATGTAGTGCACCAATATTATCACTACCCGAAGGAAGCGAAGACTTTGTTGTGTATTGCGATGCGTCTCTTAAAGGATTTGGAGCTGTTTTGATGCAGCGAGAAAAGGTGATTGCGTACGCCTCTAGACAACTTAGAAAGAATGAAGAAAATTATACGACCCATGAAATGGACATCGGAGCGGTGGTTTTTTACTCTTCGACTAAGGAGACGTTATTTGTACGGCACGAATGTACGTGAATACACCGATCACACAAAGCCTACAATACATTTTGGATACAGAAAGAGCTAAATAATGAGGCAGCGGAGTATGATCGACCTCTGAGTGAATACGTTTGGGTTATTCGTTAATCACCCGGGAAAAGGAGAAATGTGTCGTATGATGCGTTGAGCATGAAGGATACGAACCAATTCGATGCTGCTTAGTAGTTGACGGTACATAATAATTTAACCCCCACAAATTCGCAATGCACAAGCTGAAGCGTGCAAGAGAACAATAAATATTGGTGCCGAAGGATTTCATGGCGAAGGGGAGCCATTTGAAGTTAGATCCGATGGTACAAAATGTCTGAAGGGACGAGTATGGTTACCATTATTTGGAGGATTGAGAGGTCTCTCATGTTTGTGAATACTCATAAACTCAAAATATTCCCTTAATCCTGGATCGTATAAAATGTCCCATGATTTGAGGAAGTTATACTGGTGGCCGAATATGAAAAGCTGACATTGCAACATATTCAGTAATAGCTTAGACATGTGCTAAGTCAAGGCGAACCACCAAAAAGCCTTCAGGATAACTTCAGCAGCGGAAAACCCCTGGTTGGAAATGGGAGAGGAATTAAATGGATTTCTTACAAAGCTACCAAGAAACACCACTGGATATGATTTCAATTGGGTCATTGATTGACCGATTAACTAAATCACTCTCTTTATTCCCGCATCGAATGAGAAGTAATAGAAATGGAGAAGCTTACTCGATGTAATTTTGAAGGAGATTGTTTATGGTAGGCCGGGGTGCCTAGTCGATTATTTCGACAGAGACCATCATTTGCGCATCCAAGGTTTTGGAGATCTCTTAAAGGTCATAGAGGGGAGCACTTTGGATATGAGCAACTGCTTTACCAGTCCTGAAACTTGAGGTCAGGAGTGAAAGAACGATACGACATTGGAAGACATGTTGCGATGCTGTGTGTGAGGACTTTGGTATTGGCGGGATAACATCGTACCTTTGCTGAATTTTCATACAAAAATAGTTATCACGCTAGTATTAAAGCCGCACCTTTTGAAGCTCTATACGGAAGGAAATGTAGATCGCCTGTATGTTGGAGATGTAGGTTTGGAGATGCCCAACACACGGACCAGATGAAGATTCTGAAACACAAGATGATATGTGCACCTCAAGACCGATTATTAGCAGCTCGTAGTAATGACAGAAAATTTATGCGGACGTGATACTAAACCTTGGAGTTCGCAGTGGGTGACAAAGTTATGCTATAAGTATCACCGGAAAAGGTGTTGTTCGATTTGTACAACGTGGGAAAATATAAGTTCCCCGTTATATTGACCATTCAAGATTTGTATCAAGAATAGGTCACGGTGGCTTATAAACTGGAATTACCCCGAGAGCTTCAAGGAATACATAAACGTTCCATTATTCGAACATAAAGAAGTGTCTATCATGAAGACCTTAATCATTCCATCTTCGACGAAGTCAGGAAGACGAAAAGTAGCATTTCATCGTAGAAACCCATTGAATCAAGGATATAAAGTGAAACAACTTAAGCAGATGTTGGTTCCTATAGTTAAAGTTCGATGGAACTCGAGTTGTGGACAGGAATATACTTGGGAACGGGAGGACCAGATGTGGAAGAAATACCCTCATCTCTTCGATTTTAACAAGAAGCGAGCAACAAGATGAATTGATCTTCGAGGACGAAGATCCTTGTTAGGAGGAAATGCTGTGACAATCCGTCAAATTCAGGTCGTTATTTTATTCTCGAGTATTAAATTATAATGTTCAATTTTATATTGAGATATCAGACTCACGACTAACCGGGAAGAAATTAGGACTTACAATTGTAATTTTAGTAACGTTTATGAAGAACCGACGAATCCTACATTAAGCATCGACGTTTACATTTCCAAAATGTCATAGAAATATTTTTATTACATTCGTTTTCATTTTTCGTGTCTCGTACTATTTTTACGTTTTACGAAAAACGACTACAAATCATACCTTTTAAATATCAGACTTTGAAAATACCCGCCTTATCAATAAATGGGACAAGTAGAAAAACTACTCATCCCACTTATCTTAACCCCTATAGGGGCGGATAAACCAGAGGGAGGTGTCCTCTTGGTGTTAACTCATGCCTACACTTGGCAATGCTAGTGTGAGCATATATAAGCCTTATTTGGACCAATTTTCACACACAAAACTCATAGAACACTCAAAAATTCTGCACTTGCTCTCTTTCTCCTCCTCTTTTGACGCCACCAATACCACCACCATACCATTTCCATCAAATTTTTACTAACCAAATAATAACTACACATGTTATAATGAGTACTCTTAATATATGCCATGTTTTTGAATAATATCAAGGTTTGTTCAAGAGGTTTTTATAGTCATTTTGGGGCTGAGTTATAAGAAGGTTTATACAAGATATTTGAGTAAGGAAAATGGTGAACAAAAGTATTTTGGTTCGGAGTTAAGCTGGTAATGAAGCTTCATCAAGCTTGTTCTTATTTTGATCATTAAGTAGGAATCTTGTCTACTTTTCTTGTGGTAAAACCTTCATAAGTTTTGTTATCATTTTATTTCTATTTCATTATATGTATATACATGTATTGTACTTCTGATGGAACAAAAAACAAACACTAGCATGCATGTGTAATCAGGTAAGAAATGACTAAAACACACTAATAAAACTATGCTTATATGCATCAATAAAAATTTTAGCTGTTGTTAACAGTAAGTTCTGGATTTTTACATAAGTATTAGACTTGAATAGTTTACTTAGGTTGTAGAGAATTGAGGTGATGACATGTGGCAATTGATACTCACTATGAAAGTGAAATTAATCAGTTTATGCCAATTTTACCAAAAGTCATCAAATCTGACCTTGCTGGACAGAACGTATAAAAAGTCATGATTGCGTACTGAGTTGGTTAAAAACCTAAAACTATGAGACCTAGATAAAATCATGTAGGTCTGTACCAATTGGCTTGAATCAACCCAATTCATTTAAGATTTAGAAATGCATCAAAAATGTGAAAATAATTTCAGCCAAAAATGGCCAACTGATCCTTATGTATACATGACAGTGATCACATAAATTATAGATTTACTTAAAATAGTATAAAAATACTTATAATTTTATAATGTACATTAAAAAAACTTAAACTAGGGAATATAAATTTTATAAGTATATCATTTATGGTTTGAAAGATACAACTATTTTTGCAAGCATAAACTTATAAAATATTTTACGTCTATATCAATACTATAATTTGTAGAGCATTTTTGTGACTAAAACCCAAGATGGTAGGACCCACTTTTGGGAACTTTTGTATGATGAACCTACTGATAATAAACTTAACCCGACGTCGAGAACCCGAAAATTTACTATAAACTCATAAACAAGCTTGAAATGGACTATATGACCATATTGGGCCATTAGGCCCAATGTATATGAATGGAGCTATTAGACTTAACTTTGGACCCAACCCACTTGGGCCAAATTAATGAGTTAAGATCTGGTCTTGGACTTATAAAATTGACTAAATTACTTAATGGACTCATAAATGGGCCTATTGGGCCTTTGGACTAAAATTGGTAACAACTAATCGAAAATGTGGCTAAATTATTACATATTAAACACATAAGTAGAAGACTAAAAGAGACCAGAAAAAAAAAAAAATAAAAAAAAAAAAAAAAACAAAAAAAAAAGCAAAACCTAGAATTTATAAATTATTGATTCATCATATAAGATCCGGTATATATACATATTTAAATTTTGAATGAATTTTATTTTATCGACTAGAAACCTAAGACCCGTTACAATTTGTATAGGTCTTGGTTGATTGACGCGCCTACTTTCGAAGTTTTTATTCATCGATATTCTCGTCCGACATCACTAAGTGAGTTCATAGCCTCGCATTTTTACACTTTAATTGTTTTATAAACCCGCGAGGGAGATAACATGCTTGTTTTTAAAATAGAACACAAGGGACCCGAATGTATGCTAGTAGCCTTGATTATTATAAGTTAGCTTAACTCGCTAGATAAAAGACCCGCGGAAATCATGAATTGTTAATTGCCGGGAAAAAGGCATACGCTTATACATGAAATAGTACTATTTGGAGGCTACCACCTCCGATCCGTGACGACTAGCTATCGTCTTGTGTCGGGAAAAATGACACAACGGATGCATTGTATAGAGAATAAGATACACTCATAGCGAGGGTGTATAGTGGGCATTATATTGAATATATATGGTAAGGTTCGATGTCATGAGGCTTATAATAATCCCCCGATATAACTTTGTATGGCCACATCGTTGTATCCAGATGAATATTGAAAAATGATACTTGTGTTCGGAAATTATTTTTATTGTTTATATATATAAACTCTATGGATTCACTCAACATTATTGTTGACTTTTAGCATGTTTTATCTCAGGTCCTTGAAGGTAATTCGGCGATGGAGATATGAAGGCCCGCAAAATAATTACTCATTCGAAAATGTTTTGTAAAACGTTGTATGATGTTGTTAAACTTATTTGGGACCCGTGATGTAACTTTATATTATTCGAATGAATGAAATTTTCTTAAAACGCCTCTTTTGAGTCGTTTTCTATGATTTGAGTTATTGTGCTATGACGTAACACCATTGGACCCTTCCGCTGACCGAGCTAAATTGAGGGTGTTACAGTTAGTGCTGCTCATACTCAAAGTAATCCTGCATCTGGAGATAACCTTAGTGATGCTATGATTTATGCTTTCCTAGGTAGTCAGCCCAATTCTCCTCAACTTGCACAAGAGGATCTAGAACAAATTGATCCTGATGATCTAAAAGAAATGGATTTACAATGGGAGATGGCCATGCTGACAATTAGAGCTAGGAGATTCATTAAGAGGACAAGCACGAAGCTGGATGTAAATGGTCAAAGAGTTGGATTTGAGGAGAACCCTAACTCCTCCTAACGAAGCAAAGAAGCTATTCCCAAATGAACCCAGTTATTGCCGAGTTCGAAACCAGCCACGTTGAGGATGCCCATGATCCCAACGAAATGGTTGACATTCCCGATGATGAGGAGTTAGTAGATTATAATGAGGATGACGAAGAAGAACCTGAAGAAGAACCTGAAGAAGAACCTGAGGAAGAACCCGAAGAAGAACCGAAACCAAATAATAGGCATGGGAATCAGTTTGCCCAACATCCTAACCCATAGCCCGATAATATGAATGGTTGGTTAGAGGAGGATGATGATAGAAAAAAATGTTAATGAAGAGATATCGAGATGAGGATGAGTTGAGAATTGAGGTCGATGACAATGCGGAGTTGATCCTTTCTTAATGAGGGTGGAAGGTGACCAAACCCCCCACCTAGAGAATGATCTTCGTGATTCTGAGCCCGCCTAATGCTGATCATCTGATTCTGAGTCAAGACGAGGAGATTGAGGGTTTACAACCTGAGTTGATGTTGCACCCGAGGCTACTGTTGGGACTTCTACCCAAAAGCCTTAATTATTCTGACTATTCCGAGGGCTTATAAAGGTAGGAGAGTCATCTCTGCTCGGTGGCCCATCCAATGTATGGTGGATTGGCACCTTGGGCTTTGAGACGTGATTTGGATGCGACCCGTGGCACTAGTATAGACTTATGAGACTGTAGTTGGGGTACATGCAAGCTGAGATTTGCTCTTCTCAAATCTAAGATAAAATCGGCAGCAAAAAGAAAGAGAAATACTTGATCATGATTTGGGAGATGTTGAGCGTACTTTGGGTAATGTTTTAGAGAGTTGTATTGTATTAAGAGTGAGAGAATGCCACATTAAAGAAAAGTTGGATGAGACTGAGAACTAGGTTGACGTGGCTCTTATGGAAGCATGATATGCTGAGAGAGTTTACACAAGTCCAGTGTGGAACAAGAGGTATTAATTTCGATATGTTCGTATTAGGGCTGTTCCGAAGCTCCATCTGATTAGGAGGATACCGAGCGTCCGAGAAAGAAATCGAAGAAATCTTCTTCTGAATGGACCGATGGACGTTGGACCACCTAGTGACTCTTTCGTTAGTATTAGATTTATCATTTGTATTATCTTTTTAAATACACTAACTAAAACTGCGATGTCAGTTAGTAGGAGACTATCTTTTGGAGTTGGTATAGCATTAGATGGTGACATGTAATGTATGACAATCAACTTGTAACTTGTTCGTGATTAAGAAATGACTAATCTTTTGTTTCTACTTCTATTTTGTTGTTGTTACCTTTTCTTTATTTTTCTTCTAAATTGTTCCTTTTGCTTAATACAATCATTAAATGAATACTCATTATGATTTAATTTGTGTTGTAACAGGATCATGCCGCCAAAAGCTATGTCTGAGGCTCGTATGCGTGAGATTATTAGAGATCAAGTTACCACATCCATGAATGAATTTATGGCAAATATGAAGCCGTAAGAGCCGTTGGAGCTGGATGCCGTGGTGAAGATGGAGCCGGTGGTGCTAGAGCCGGAGGTGATGGAGCCGGTGGTGCTTAGAGCGTTGGTGCTAGAGCCGGTGTGAGGAGGCGGTAGTGCGGGAGCCGTGGGCAGAGCCGATGGGTGGCTGGAGCGGTGACGCTGAGGAGCCGATGGTGCTAGAATTAGTGTGCGACCATAGAGCCCGAAGAGTAATGATACTACAGACATTCATTGAAGTGTAACCCCAACCTATTAAAGCACAGAAGGTGCCATGGGATTATGTCAGTGGTTTGGATTGGAAATCTGTGATACGAATAAGTGACAGTAGGGAAGAGGGAATAAGTGAAATTTCAACCGCCACACTCCAAGTTCGTGCGTATTGACCTTGTGGAATGGAAGAACTGATCCCATGGGTATTGATCGCGGCTATGGCACTTCCAAGGCAGTATAAGAAAAGTGGATGACCGAGGAGATTTGTCCCCGCAGTGTGTTTGCAAAGACTGAAGCAAGAAATTGTACTCAACTTGAAATTTAAAAGGGACTGATATTGATGGTATAACAAATCGATCCATGAACTGGCCCTGTTGTGCCTAGAAGGTGGAGCGTGACAGGATGAAGTGAGCAATACATTCCGTCAGATTATCGAAGAACAAACGGTTGATGTGACCTCGTCGCAACCTGCAACTATTGATCATGCTGTCCGCGTATGAACTTATCACTTATGGGACAAATTATCCAAGATACAAGCTGATGAGGTATCATGAGGTGAAAAGAAAAAGGTGAAGGAGACATTGTGGTAGGTCGTGGGACCACCGACGCGACTAATAACCGCCGACAAAACCAAAGAAGCAGGCTACTGCATGAGGCCATGACCAATTGCTGTACCAAATGAACAACGAGGTTTTTTGTCCGAAAACAAGACAAGAAACATAATGGGGATTGTTGGAAGTGCGGTAAGTGTGGTAAGTTAGGGCACAAGACTGCTGCTTGTAGGTGCCTCGACAAGAAAGATGTGACTTGTTTCAATTGCAACGAAAAGGGTCACCTAAAGAGAGATTGCCCTACATTGAAAAAGAATGGTCAAGGTGGAAATAATCGTGGAGCTGTTTACAAGTTAGGAGCTGTGGATGCTCAGCAAGATCTGAAAGTCATTACTGGTACGTTCTTACTTAACAACCGATATGACTACGCATTTATTTGGATTCGGGTGCAGAAAAAAGTGTTTGTAATCTACAAATTTTAGTACCCTTATTAATATTAAACTGGTTGAGTTAGATACTAGTTATGAAGTCGAATTGGCCGACGAAAAAGTAGTAAGTACCAATAATGTATTAATAGGGTGTACACTTAACCTTTTAAACCATTCTTTTCTAGTCGATTTGATGGTAATAGAACTGGGAAGTTTTGATATCATTATTGGGATGGATTGGTTATCAAGATATGATGCTGCTATTTTGTGTGGAGAGAAAAAGGTTAGGATTCCCCTGAAAGGTAAGACGTTGGTTATCGAAGGCGATAGAAATAATTCTCGATTGAAGATCGTTTCTTGCATTAAGACTCAAAGTAAGTGAAAGGTTGTGGTCTATCTTAGCTCAAGTAACTGAACAAGAATCGAAGGAGAAACGATTAGAAGATGTTCCTGTTATCCGAGATTTTCCTGAGGTATTTCCCGATGAATTACCTACTACCGCCATCCCCCCAGGCAAGTGGAATACCATATTATCTAAAAAAAAAAAAAAAAAAAAAAAAAAAAAAAAAAAAAAAAAAACGGTGATAAAAAATTCCGGAGCTGCACCTGTGGCTGTGCGCCATATCGTTTAGCACCATCTGAAATGAAGGAGTTTGCCCAAGCAACTGCAAGAGTTGTCAGAGAAAGGTTTTATTCGACCAAGCTCGTCACCGTGGGGAGCTCTGGTCTTGTTCGTGAAGAAGAAAGATAGATCGTTCCGAATGTGCATCGATTACCGAGAACTAAACAAGTTGACAATCAAAATCGATATCATTACCGAGGATTATGACTTTATTCGATCAGCTAGTAAGGTTCTAGTGTTATTCAAGATTGATTTACGGTCTGGTTATCAATCAACTTCGCATAAGCGAGGAAGACATTCCAATTACAAGCGTTTTATAACTCGTATGGACATTATGAGTTTCAAGTAATGGCCTTTTGGACTGACAAATGCACCTGAGTATTGCATGGATTTGATGAATCGCTGTGCAAACCGTATCTTGATAATGCGTAATCGTTATTCATTGATGACATCTGATTTATCCAAAAATAAAGAAGACCATGTACATACATTTGAAGACTATCATGAGTTTGCATAAGAGAGAGCGAAAAGTTTGTACGCTAAGTTTTCGAAGTGTGATTTTTTGGCTTATTACCGTGCAATTCCTCGGCCATGTGATTTGATAGTAGTAGGGGTTCATGTTGATCCTGCAAAGAACGAATCCATAAAAATTGGGCGTCATCGGACTACACCAACCGTAAAAGTGCGACAAATTTGGTTGGCCAGGTATTATTGAAGGTTTTATTAAGAGTTTTTCTCAAATATACCAAACCATTAACTAAACTCACTCAATAAAAGGAAAAAAGAAGCCGTATTGAGGCGACGACGAAGAGGAGAACATTAAAGCTAAAATTATGTAGTGCACCAATATTATCACTACCCGAAGGAAGCGAAGACTTTGTTGTGTATTGCGATGCGTCTCTTAAGGATTTGAGCTGGTTTTGATGCAGCGAGAAAACATGATTGCGTACGCCCTCAGATAACTTTAGTACAACGAATGAAGAAAATTATACACCCATGACATGGAATTATGAGCGGTGATTTTGCTCTTCGACTATGGAGACATTATTTGTACGGCACTAAATGTACGGTATACACCGATCACAAAAGCCTACAATACATTTTGGATCAGAAAGAGCTAAATATGAGGCAGCGTAGATGGATCGAACTTCTGAGTGATTACGATTGTGTTATTCGTTATCACCCGGGAAAGGAGAATGTGGTCGTTGATGCGTTGAGCATGAAGGATAAGGAACCAATTCGAGTGCGTGCTTTAGTAGTGACGGTACATAATAATTTACCCGAACAAATTCGAAATGCACAAGCTGAAAGCGTGCAAGGAGGAAAATATTGGAGCCAGAAGGATTTTGTTGGCGAAGGAGCCATTAGAAGTAGATCCGATGGTACGAAATTCTGAGAAGGGACGCTATGTACCAATTATTTGGAGGATTGAAGGGTCTAATCATGTTGGAATCTCATAAATCAAAATATTCCATTAAACCCTGGATCGGATAAAAATGTACCATGATTTGAGAAGTTAATACTGGGGCCGACTATGAAAAGCTGACATTGCAACATATGTCAGTAAGTGCTTAGACAGGGTGCTAAAGTCAAGGGCAGAACACAAAGCCGTCAGGATTACTTCACAGCCGGAAATCCCGTTTGGAAATGGGAGAGAATTAAAATGGATTTTCTTACAAAAGGCTTCCAAAACACATCTGGATATGATTCAATTTGGTCATTGTTGACCGATTACTAATCGGCTCACTTTAATCGATGAATGAGAAGAGATAAAATGGAGAAGCTTACTCTATAGTAATTTGAAGAGAATTGTTAATGTTAGGCACGGTGGTCCTGTGTCCGAATTATTTCGACAGAGACCCTCATTCGCATGCAAGGTTTTGTAGATCTTTCAAAGTAGGTCAGTGTGACAAATTGATATGAGCACTGCTTATCCATCCTAAACTGATGGTCAGAGGTGGAAAGAACGATACAACATTGGAAGAATGTGCGTGCTTGTAGTGATTGACCTTGGTAGTGGCTGGGATAAGCACATTAACCTTTGCTGAATTTCCATACAATCAAAGTTATCACGCTAGTATTAAACCACACCTTTTGAAGCTCTTAACGGAAGGAATGTTAGATCGCCTTGTATGTTGGAGTAGGTTGGAGATGCCCAACTCACCGGGACCAGAAATGAGTCGTGAAACGACAGAGATGATTGTAGCAAATCAAGAAACCTATAATAGCTGCTCGTAGTAGACAGAAAGTTAGCGGACTTGAGACGTAAACCTTTCGGAGTTACGAAGTGTGACAAAGTTATGCTGGAAAGTATCACCATGGAAAGGTGTTTTGTTTCGATTTGTAAAACATGGGAAATTAAGTCCCCGTTATATTGGACCATTCAAATTTTATCAAGAATAGGTCCGGTGGCTTAATAAACTGGAATTACCCCGAGGGGGCCTAAGCTTCAAGGAATACATAATCACCGTTCCCTGATGTGACTAAAGAAGTGTCTATCAGATGGAAGACCTTATCATTCATTTCGACGAAGTAAGGATGAGAAAAGTTGCATTTCATCGAGAACCCATTGAGATTTTTTGCCATGGATAGAAAGTGAAACAACTTAAGCAAGTTGGATTCCTATGAGTTTTAAAGTTCGATGGAACTCGAGTCGTGGACCGGAATATACTTGGGAACGGGAGGACCAATGTGGACGAAAATACCCCACTCTTCCGATTTAACAAGAGCGAGCAACAAGAAGAATTGATATTGAGGACGAAGATCCTTGTTAGATGGAAAAATGCTGTGACAATCCGTCAATTTCAGGTCGTTATTTTATTCTCGAGTATTAATTATAATTTTCATTTTTATATTGAGATATGAACTCACGACTAACCGGGAAGAAATTAGGACTTACAATTGTAATTTTAGTAACGTTTATGAAGAACCGACGAATCCTACGTTAAGCATCGACGTTTACATTTCCAAAATGTCATAGAAATATTTTTATTACATTCGTTTTCATTTTTCGTGTCTCGTACTATTTTTACGTTTTACGAAAAACGACTACAAATCATACCTTTTTAAATATCAGACTTTGAAAATACCCGCCTTATCAATAAATGGGACAAGTAGAAAAACTACTCATCCCACTTATCTTAACCCCTATAGGGGCGGATAAACCAAGAGGGAGGTGTCCTCTTGGTGTTAACTCATGCCTACACTTGGCAATGCTAGTGTGAGCATATATAAGCCTTATTTGGACCAATTTTCACACACAAAACTCATAGAACACTCAAAAATTCTGCATTTGCTCTCTTTCTCCTCCTCTTTTGACGCCACCAACACCACCACCATACCATTTCCATCAAATTTTTACTAACCAAATAATAACTACACATGTTACAATGATTACCTTATAAAATGAAGATGTTTTGAAGTAATATCAAGGGTTTTTCAAGAGGGTTTTTATATCATTTGGAGCTCAAGTTATAAGAAGGTTTATACAAGATATTTGAGTAAGGAAAATGGTAAACAAAAGTATTTTGGGTGGAGTTTAAGCTTGGGATTAAAGCCTTCATCAAGCTTGTTTCTTATTAGATCATTATGATCTTGTCACATTTCTTGTGGTAAAACCTTCATAAGTTTTGTTATCATTTTATTTCTATTTTCCATTATATTATATACATAGTATTGTACTATTGTATGATCACGAAATAAAAAGTAAGCAAGCATTGTAGATCTAGGTAAGAAATGACTAAAACAACTATTAAAACATGCTATAAATCATTAAAATTTAGGCTGTTGTTAACAGTAATTTCTGGATTTTTACATAAGTATTAGACTTGATTTGATTTACCTAGGTTGTAGAGAATTGAGTGATGATCATGTGACTAATTGGATACTTAATGGAAAGTGAAAATTGATCAAGTTATGACCATTTTACCAAAAGACATCAAATCTGACCTTGCTAGACAGAACGTATTAAAGAGCCATATTGCGTACGAGTTTGTTAAAAAACCAAAAAACTATGAGACCTAGATAAAATCAAGTAGGTTGTAACCAATTGGATGATCAACCAATCATTAATGATTTAGGACAATGCATCAAAAATGGTGAAAATAAATTTTCAGCCAAAAATGCCAACTTGATCTTTGTATAATGAAGTGATCTTAATTATATATTTACTTAAAATAAGTATAAAAATGACTTATAATTTATAATGTACATTTAAAAATTAAACTAGGAATATAAATTTTTATAAGTATATCCTTTAGGTTGAAAGATACAAACTAATTTTTGAAGCATAAACTTATAAAATATTCTACGTCCTATATCAATACTATAATTTGTAGAGCATGTTTTTGTGACTAAAACCCAAGATGGTAGGACCCCATTTGGAGCGAACTTTTGTATGATAGAACCTACTGAATAATAAACTTAACACCACGTCGAGAACCCGAAAATTTACTATTAAACTCAAAAACAAGCTTGAATGGACTATATGACCATATTGCGGGCCCGATTAGGCCCAAAGTATAAGAATGAGCTATTAGACTTAACTTTGGACCCAACCCACTTGTGCCAAATTAATGAGTTAAGATCTGGTCTTTGACTTATAAAATTGACTAAATTAACTTAAGGACTCATAATGGGCCTATTGGGCCTTGGACTAAAATTGGAAACAACTAATGAAAATGGCTAAATATAATTTACAATTAAACACAGAGAAAGACTATAAGAACAAAACTAGAGTATATATAAATTATGATCATCAATATAAGATACAATGTATAAAATACATATTAAAATTTTGAATTTTTATTTTATCGACCTAGAAACTAATACCCGTTAACAATTTGTAAATAGTCTTGGTTATTGACGCGCCTACTTTACGATGTTTTTTATTCATCGATATTCTCGTCCGACATCACTAAGTGAGTTCATAGCCTCGCATTTTTACACTTTAAATTGTTTATAAACCCGCGAGGGAGATAACATGCTTGTTTTTAAAATAGAACACAAGGGACCCGAATGTATGCTAGTAGCCTTGATTATTATAAGTTAGCTTAACTCGCTATATAAAAAGACCCGCGGAAATCATGAATTGTTAATTGCCGGGAAAAAGGCATACGCTTATACATGAAATAGTACTATTTGGAGGCTACCACCTCTGATCCGTGACGACTAGCTATCGTCTTGTGTCTGAAAAAATGACACAACGGATGCATTGTATAGAGAATAAGATACACTCATAGCGAGGGTGTATAGTGGGCATTATATTGAATATATGGTAAGGTCGATTTCATGAGCTTATAATAATCCCCCGATAAAACTTTTTATGGCCACATCGTTGAACCAGATGAATATTGAAAAAAGATACTTGTGTTCGGAATATTTTTATTGAATTGGCTATATATTATAAACTCTATGGATTCACTCAACATTATTGTGACTTTTAGCATGTTTTATCTCATGTCCTTGAAGGTAATTCGGCGGTGGAGATATGAAGGCCCGCTAAATAATTATTCATTCGAAAAATGTTTTGTAAAACGTTGTATGATGTTGTTAAACTTATTTGGTACCCGGATGAAAACTATATAATAATACGAATGATTGTAAATTTTCCTCAAAACGCCTCTTTTTGATCGTTTTTTTTATAAACAGATATGAATTTATTGTGCTACGACGTAACACCATTGGACCCTTCCGCTGACCGAGCTAAAATGAGCTGTTACATATGATGTCAAACCGGGTGGACTTGCCTTATCTAAGAGCATTTTTTTATATTGTGAAAGCACTCTTAATATTCAAGATTTTGTAAAAATATCAGTTGGAAAATTTTTGGCAGGGCAAACATGGAGGGATATAATTAATTTTTCCTATTTGGCTCTCCTCCACACTTAATTGAAACCATTGCCTCTCAATTGATAACAAGTCAACCTAGAGAATTGGAGAACATTAAGGGAAAACAGTACTTCCCGAGGCATAGAGAAATTATAGCTGCTAGAGAGCTAATCCTTGAACATAATTTATAATTTTTCCAATCTTTAATCTATATAATCAGCATAAAAGTAAACACACAAAAGAAAAATATTATTGGGGTTTTTTTAAAAATAATTAAAGGATACGAATGAAGTTGTATGGAGGAGGGACTCCTCCACACTTAAGTAAAGCATGTGTTACCTCTCGAGAAGCGCTTAATTTTTAAGAGAGTCGTTAGCTAGACTCCTGCTTCTGGAGTTCATTCTTTGGGAAAGAAGGGAGTGACTGTGATGACATCAAATAACGTCTATTTTATAGCATCATTTATCCCATGCAATTAACCTATTTTGTATAATTATTGCAAAGAATTGTTACGTAATCGTTTATATTTGAGAATTGCAGTAATTATGAAGTACTTGGTGAAAGTTAACTTAAAAGCACGCATTCTGGAGCTTAAACGAAGATATTTTGAAGATTACTATTCTGGCGACCAATACGCCGTATCCATCAAGGAAGACACGGCGTATCTATGCCTGCACTCACCAAAGACCACGAAGGAAACAAGATCCAATACGTCGTATCCAGGAAGACCAATACGCCGTATTCAAGCATAAAGAAAATAAAATATTATGCAAGATATCAAACGTGGTCCCTACTCTAAGAAACCCCCAATACGCCGTATCCAACACCTTGGATACGTCGTATCAAACCATGTTCCAGACCCTATAAATACAAAACTCAAAAACGAGTTTTA
>BQNB010047582.1:0-43030 GCA_026074375.1 Tanacetum coccineum | reverse complement strand
ATCAAGATGAACCTATCTATGATGCGTGGACTCGTTTCAAAAACTTAATCCAAAGAGTCCCTCATCATGGCCTCAATTTTTGGTCCCTTGCTCAATTCTTTTATCATCACGTCGACCAATGTACCCAAATAAACCTTTACTTTGCAGCAGACGGGAACCTTAGGGAATTAAGTGGTGAAGAGGCATGGGAAACCATTGAAAACTTTGCCCAAGGCCAAAAAGAATGGGATAACCCACCAAACATTATTTCCGAACAGGAAATAGAAAATTTGAAGGTTCATGCAAAAAGATTATTTGGAAATGAAAATGTTTGGGTTGAGATGCATAGGAATATAGCATGGGACAAAGTAGAAAATCCGGACCCAAAAAGTTCCCCACAAGTCCTCCCATCACTTGAGGAATACACAACGTCTGTGACTTACCCGGAAGAAGTAGAAGAGACTTTAGGAACCCCGATAGAGGTAGAACCCTTGAACAAAACAAAACTAGAGGAAGTGGAATTGAATTGTAATCACAACACTCCTCTTAGTTCTAGGGAAATTCCTAGTTTTGATGGACTGGAGCATCAACCTTTACTTAATAGTCCATCCTTTGATGTAAATCTAGGAGATGTAACAGGCCCCGATCCACCCATCAAACAACATAGTCCGGATAGTTCTAGGATGAAGGTAGTAGATTATTTAACAACTCAAACACCGCCTTCACCTCACGTGGAAAATTCCCATCCTAAGGGTGTGTAAAGTTATTATAACCCATGTATAGATGACCCTAAGAGACATTATAGATTTAAACCGGGTTTATTAGGAAAAAGTGTATCCCTAGGTGTTGATATTTCAAGTTAGGAGATGTTTGATGATGATTAGGGATTAGAATCTATGGAAGTTTCTCCTCTAGGAGAAGGACTTAATGCACCCGTTAGGCCGAAAGAAGTAGAGAAGGTTAGGATTAATGAAACACACCATTCAGAGCATATAATTCAACAACTAATTTTTTAGCATGTGACCCCTTCTCACCACAACGGTGTATACCATTACTATCACCCGTACTTGAACTCAAGTGTAGGGGACTCCCCTTTATCTGTTAAATAAAGGTAGAGTTAGGCTCGCGACTCGAACAAAAACAAGCGCTTCTTGGGAGGTAGCCCAACTTACTTTTCTCGCAATTAGGAGTGTCAAGTGTGTTTTATTCTTCATAATTTGTTTTATTATGTTTGAACTGTCTTGTAATCATGCTTTGTTTGTCTTTAACCTCGTCTTAAATTTTAATCAAAGGTATTTTGCAAACAATAAGTGTAGGGGAATTTATCTAGCTTTTGAGCCACATTCAAACATGTTAAATGAATTGTTTAGATTAATTCGCGTCAGTTTTGAGTCATATGATTGAATTGTTAAATTTCAGGTTTTGTACATCCATCTATACAGGAATTAACTTATGGAATCAAGTGCAGGAAATTTTTCATCAAAACAAAAATTTCGTTTTCACAAACTATGGAGATGGCGTCACGATTAACACGCGACCCTGTCACCACGACACCTGTGACGGGGTCACACCAACCCCGAAGGCGTCAAACACCCAGGTCCAGAAAGCTTAAAAGTTTTTAATTATTTTTGAAAATAAAATTTGCACGAAATTTAATATATGTATTATTCTGTTATAAACCTGCAGAACCTAATGAGTTTAATAATTCTTTCATCCTATCTATTGAGTTGAACCCTAAATTCTCATTGTATATTGGTAAATTGCACATTTTATGCTTGGTATAGTTGTCTTTATCTTTGATTAACATGTTATATTTGATGAGAAGAAGTTTGGAAGTTCTTAGGAAGTTTCATTGGACGATTCTCAGAGGACGATTTAACCAGTTATCACATGTTTCTTCTCCATTATTGAGTAAACCAGGGGAGTACTAGTTTCTTTTCCTTGTTTTCTTTTCCCTTTATCTGTTTGAACGGGTACTTCTAGAGAACATTGGGGACAATGTTCAACTTAAGTGTAGGGGGAAAATAAGCCTTATAAACTATTCTTTCATTTGTCATTTGCTTTGTCCTGAAAAAGATGGGTAATATATCGAAACATACATAAAAGGGTGATTTTTACCAAAATTTAAATTTTTTTACGACACATACCAACAAAAACCAAGTATTATTAGCATCCCATGGATAGGAATTTATATGACTAGCACAAAAACCCTTAAAATTCCACCCCCACAATGTGAGGTTCGCCCTTAGATATTATACCTTTAGCTTGTTCGAGTTAAGGAGTGAGCAATCATGTGTGTCTATTCCGTCGTTACGGATGTGTATGCGTGGTTTTGTCGCCTTTTCTAGAACATTGGTATCGGTTATTTTAGGATTATAAGAGTGTACCGGTAGCATATTAAATTCTAGAACTTGTTTTTGTGATGCATCCCGAGACCGCATAGTAAGTATTAGGATTTGCTTGATAAGAGGCATTAGGATTAACCCATGTTTTAAACCTGTAATTGTTATGATGGTCACACCGATCATATAACTATCCCACACCCTTGCCATGCACTCACCTTTAGTGCAGGATACCCTAGTACAACCCTCCGAGCCTATCCTTTTTCACGGTTCTCGTAATTTTCTGGTTAATCCGGACTATTAATGAAGAGCATTGTCACCCTTAAACCAATCGTTACACCCAAAAAGCCTTAGCCTACCTTTTATGTACTCACTTTTAGTACATTATTGTGTTTTAACCCAAGTTGATTATTAAGTACACGATTGCTAAGTCCTTATCCTTGTAAATATTGTTTTGGGACGATTGGGATTCATGGTGGTATTTATTTCGTGGAAGAATAGGGAAGAAAAGTTAAGTCAATACCCCATATGTTTGTCAAATGATATCCATGTTATTTTGATCCACCTCAATCCGGGTCATTAGTTAGATTGTAAATATCAAGCATGTAAAAGCTCAAGTTTAGCGGTACGTGTTATAAACCCCATGTAATGTATTATGTTATTTAAAAAAAATTAGAAAAGAAAAAGAAAGAGATCGATGTAGAGTTTTGTAGAGTTTGTATATCTTCGTCCAAGTCTTGGCTTAGCAACCAAACCAGCGTGTATTCGTGTAAATAATTAGCTAACCCTTCCACTCTAAATTCACCCAAAGCCACCCAAATATATCTTATCCATTTCCGTTTCCATTATATATTATCTTACACCTACACCATACAACCCTTTAAAAGACCTCTTAGATAGTGATGATTGATACTTGCACCTAGCGGTGAAGGTTTAATCCTTTACCAAGCATATGGTAATTTATATGCTATGACAGGTAATGAGTGTGATTTTCCGTTTCCCCCATATGTAATAATTCATTATACACCCGAGTAAAAGAGAGAATCCCAAACACTTATGTGAGGTGCTAGTATATACTTTCTGTGCTTTTAATTACGAGGTCTAGAAGGTTGTGTTGTAGAATATTTTTAAAGAGTAGATAAAATGACCCCTCATAGTGTTATTGTCTAGGTAGAAAAGCCTATTTGCTTGAGGACAAGCAAATCTCAAGTGTAAGGGTATTTGATGAGGTGTCATTTTATACACTTTTTCGGGGTCGTTTAACCCCAAAAATCGTCTGTTTATACCCAAAATAGGTACTTAATCGTTCCTTTTTAGGTATTTCGCATTTGGAAGACATTTGGATGAATTAAACGTGACTTGGGCTCATTTGGAGAAGAAACGGACAATATTACAAACCAACACCAAGACTCTTGAAGATTTGTGCTCACAAAGCCTGGAGACGGCGTAACAAGCCATACACGACGCCGTCACAACTCATCAAGTGACGGCGTCACATATTTCAAGACTGCGTCAGCCCACACCGACTCAAACGCAGATCTAGAAGATTCATTTTACGATGACGCCATGATTAAACGCGACGCCGTCGCGTCAATTTTCTTATATATACAAACCCAAATTTAGGGTTTTGAGTGTGTAACTTTAGAATAAAAAGAGGGTGCAAACCATAGTTCATTTAGCAGCTATAGGAGATGATTTTAGGGCCTAAAAACCCATTGTAACCTCATCCAATTCAGTTTTAATCAAGTAAGGTTTACTTTCTAATCATCAATATGTCACTATTGTGTGTTTGTGATTTTATTGCTCTTGCGTTAATCTTTAACATGCTTGGCTAAACGATATTAAAGTGTTTATATTTATGATTGTATGAAACCTAGAATGAAGATCTTAGTGGTGTTGCTTCTTGTGATGGATGTGCACGTTAGGTCTTAGAAAACCCGCTTTCTGTCTATAATCGCAGTTGATATGTCTAGGAAAACGTGATTGTGTAGAAAGGATACCATCAGGTAACAGTCTTCATACTGCCTTGCCCCCTAATATGGTTGATTTACTTTTAATGTATTTCACATGCACTTAGTAAACTCCTAGGGGCCATGTAATAGTCTTCATACTACCTTGCATGTGCGTTGCTCTAGTGGCATACTAAGTAGACGGCGGGTTTCGAAATAATATCGATCATTGCTTTTAGGAAATAATTACATAGATCATCACAAGTGTGACAAGGCAACAACACTATGAGAAGCCCAATCAGGGAGTAATATATGATTAAATATACATCTAATCTTATATCTTATTGTTTTATCACCATAGTTTAATTATTTATTTTGATTTAATAGTCTAAAACCAAACCACACACTCAAATATATCATTTTACCTGCTAACATAAAATACAAAAATACCAAAGAGATCTTCCCTCAACCCTTAGAATTTTGTTAGACCGTGATCAAGCCTTCCCAACCTATTCCTTGAGTGAACGATAAACAACCCCGAGTCTTGCTTATACTACATTACAACGATTAGGTGCACTACCTAGGGAGTTGTAAAACTTCTCGTGTAGAAGTCATACGATAACCGCACATCAAAGCCATTAACCTCGAACAACTCGAGTGATGTCCCCAAATGCTAAACTAAAAACCACATCACTTTACAATTATTCAACTCCCACACGTGGACCAAAATCCAAACCTATAATCAAAACATCCAAATACTAAAATCAAAACAACAAGCAAGCAAGACTTCACACGAAATTCCACTCGGGATACTTCTAAGTCTGCTATCACAATCACCAAACTATTCTTCTTTCACTTCACCTAAAAATGATACTCGAAAACGTCAACAATAATGTTGGTGAGCTCGTAGGTTTGACCTTAAACCCAAAAGCTGTGCCAATATTTCAACAGTGGACAATAGTGCTATATGACAATGAATATATGCAAACAATTCAAGACATAGCATCCTACGCTAGTCAATCACCATATGTCACTTACGCACCTAAAGGGCCTACCAGCTGAAGCACTAATATTAGGGCAGGACCTCACACAAACTTGGGTAGGCGTACCCATCCGCTCCAATAATCACACAAATACTGGGTAGGCGTACCCATCCGATCCAATAATCTCACAACACTGGGTAGGCGTACCCATCCGATCCAATAATCATGCATAATATTCACATAACAGTCATAAGCACATATCTTGTCCCAAAAACAAAACCACATTTCGCACAGTTCAATTCAAAACATTTCAAAACACATTTGAGTATCATTTTCCCCCAACAGAAAAACAGTAAAAAGTGGGGCTACGAGAACTCACCTTAAGCAAGTCTTTAGCAACCAAATCTCAATCACACAAGCAAATGCAACGACGCCCGCACACGACCTAGTCCAGTTAATGTCCCAATTTAATCATCCAATTCTAAAACAATCTTTACGTTTGATGCATAGAGTTTAGACGTGTTGTACAATTACCCAAAACAATTTAGTGGTGTGATGGTTGACGACATATTTCCACAATCATATCAATCTCATTACTCGATAATACATACTTATACTATTTAATAAAAATAATGATAGTAAGAAAGAGTCTAACATTGTTTGTGATAAAACATCAGATAAATCTAAGGAAAAATCTGATGACTCTTTGCTAAAAGAACAAGTATCAAAATACATAAGTAGCTTTGTTGAGTCTTCACTTAATGTTGAAAAAGAAACTGTTTTTCTTGATAAAAAGATAGAGTTTGTCACACCTAAAAATCATGAAAAAATCAGTTAAAAATCAGTTAGGTATGCTGAGATGTATAGATCACAAAGACCTAGGGGAAATCAAAGGAACTGGAATGGACAGAAGTCCACTCAACTAGGAAGTGATTTTGTGATGTATAACAAAGCTTGCTTTATTTGTGGGAGTTTTGATCATGTGCAAGCTCATTGCAAATACCATCAAAGGGAAAGGGTGGTATATGGGAATAACTATAACAGGGTGTATTACAACTATACTACCAACAGGACTCACCCTAATGCTCAAAGGAACATGGTTCCAAGAGCAGTTTTAATGAGAACTGGCCTAAAACCACTTAATACTGCCAGGACAGTTAATACTACTCATGTCAAATCTATAGTTTTTAGTGCTAAACCAATGTCATGTTTATCAAAATCAGCACAATCAACTATAAAAAGGCCCTTTTAATCAAAAACAGTATTAACTAACAAAAATTTTACCCAAAAAGTTATTACTGCCAAGGTACAAGCAGTTAATGCTGCTAGGCCAAAAGCAGTTAAATACTGCTAGGCCAAAAGCAGTTAAAACTGTTAGGCCAAATTCAACAGTTGTTAATGCTGTTAGGGTTAATCAAAAAAATGCTGTAAAGGCCTCAGCATGTTGGGTTTGGGGACCTACCAAATCTGATAGTGCATCAATCACTTTGAAGAAACATAATTACGTTGATACACGAGGCAGATCCAAGTCAGTGATGGCTTGGGTCCCTAAAGGAAACTAATTTCCTTATTTTTATGTCCAGGGCAAGCCACAATAGGATGACACAGGATTTGTTGACAGTGGATGCTCAAAGCACATGACTAGGAACATAGCTTATCTCTTAAATTTCAAGGAATTTGATGGAGGTTACGTTACATTTAGAGGAGGAGCGCATGGTGGTAGAATTTCTGGTAAAGGAACACTTAAAACTAATAGTCTTGATTTTGAATACGTATACTTTGTCAATGAGTTACAATTTAATCTTTTTAGTGTCTCATAGATGTGTGACAAAAAGAACTATGTTCTTTTTACTGACACTGAATGTCTTGTCTTATCTCCTAATTTTAAGTTGCATGATGAAAGTCAGATACTTCTTAAAATTCCTAGAAAGGACAACATGTACAGTTTTGATATGAAGAACATTGTTCCTAAAGAGAGTTTAACTTGTCTTGTTGCAAAGGCTACATCAGATGAATCAATGCTTTGGCATATGAGGCTTGGTCATATAAATTTTAAGAACATAAATAAGCTTGTTAAGGATAATCTTGTAAGAGGTTTGCCTACAAAACGTTTTGAAAATGACCAAACCTGTGTTGCTTGTCTTAAAAGGAAGCAACACAGAGCTTCTTGTAAGTCCAAAGTTCTGAATCCAATTACTAAGCCTTTGTTTATGCTTCATATGGATTTGTTTGGTCCATCTTTTGTGAGTAGTTTAATGCATAAAAAGTATTGCTTAGTAGTCACTGATGATTATAGCAGGTTTACTTGGGTTTTCTTTTTAATAACTAAGGATGAAACCAGTGAGATTCTTAAGAACTTTATCAAAGAAATAGAAAACCTAGTGGATAAGAAAGTGAAAATAATCAGGAGTGATAATGGAACATAGTTTAAGAATAAAGTTATGGATGATTTTTGCAAAGAGAAAGGTATTAGGAGAGAATATAGTATAGCTAGGATTCCTCAGCAGAATGGTGTAGCTGAAAGGAGGAATATGACACTAATTGAGGCTGCTAGAACAATGTTGACTCTAAGTTACCTACCACATTTTGGGCTGAAGCAGTCAGTACTGCTTGCTATGTACAGAATAGGGTCTTAGTAGTCAAGCCTCATAACAAGACACCTTATGAACTTTTTAGAGGTTTTAAACCAGCTCTAAGCTTTATGAGACCATTTGGATGTCACGTTACCATTCTTAATACTTTAGACAGTTTAGGGAAGTTTGACGGCAAAAGTGATGAAGGTTTCTTTGTTGGATATTTATTGAGTAGTAAAGCCTTTAGAGTATACAACACAAGAACCAGGAGGGTAGAAGAAAACTTGCATATTAGGATTTTAGAGAATAAGCCTATGATATAAGGGAATGGTCCAAAGTGGTTGTTTGATATTGATTCTCTAACCCAATCTATGAATTATGTACCAGTAGCTGCAGGTATAATCACTAATGAATCTGCAGGTACACAAGAAGACCTTAATACAGGTACATCTACACAGAAAGAAGAAATCAGTCAAGATTGCATTGTGATGCCAATTTGGAAAGATGCTTCATACTTTGATTCACCTTCTAAGGATGTTGGAAATGGTGAACCAAAATCTGCTGCTAATGATCAAAAGCAGGTTGAAGATGGTCCAGATAATGAGAATGATGAAAAAGATAAGTCTGAAGATGATAGCAGTCCTAAGGAAGTTAATACTGCTGGACAACATGTTAATACTGCCAGTCCTGAAGTTAATACTGGTCGTTTTAAACTTAATACTGTTGATCCATCAGTTAATACTGCTAGTTCATCTGATCCAGATAGCCCTAAAGACATGTTCAAAATGGGAGCTAGTCATACACTTGAAGCCACTCATGTTGAGTTCTTCAGTGATGAAGATGAACCAGAAGTTGATTTGGGGAACATCCTTAATTCCTATACAGTTCCAACCACTCCCAATACAAGAATTCATAAAGATCACCCAATTAAAAATGTGATTGGTGATGTGAAGTCATCTGTTCAGACAAGAAGAATGACAAAACCTACTTCTGAACAAGGGTTTCTCAGTGCTGTTTATGAGCGAAAAACTCATGATACCCTGAATACTTGTTTATATGCTTGTTTCATATCACATATTGAACCCACAAGCATTGCTAAAGCTCTATCTGATTCATCTTGGGTGGAAGCAATGCAGGAAGAACTTCTACAATTCAAACTCCAACGGGTTTGGATACTTGTGGATTTGCCTATTGAAAGAGGCCATTAGAATAAAATGGGTTCTTTAGAAACAAGAAGATAAGAGGGAATTTTGATTAGGAATAAAGCAGGTTGGGTGCACAGGGTTCATAGACAAGAATAAGGCATAGACCGTAGAAGAAGTTTTTTTGCTCCTTGTTGCAAGAATTGAGGCAATAAGATTTTTTTGGCCTATGCTCTTTATGGGTTTTCTGGTATATTCAAATGATGAGAAGTGTGCTTCATATATGGAAACTATTGAGGAATAGTTTATGTTACTCAAACACCAGAACTTAAAGATCCTGACCATCCAGACAAAGTATACAAGTAGGTCAAGGAACTTTATGGTTGCATAAGCAACAAGAGCATGAATGAAAACCTTTGCTAACTAAATCTGTGGGAATAGTTATAAAAGAGGAAAATAGACCAGACATTGTTTTATACAAGAAGCAGAAAGGAGATATTTTCTTGTACAGGTCTATGTAGAGACAATATTTTTGCTCTACAAACAAGGAACTGTACTGTATTTGAAATCTTATTAAGGTATAAGTTTTCAGATGAGTTTCTATATGAAGAACTTACTTCTTTCTAGGATTACAAGTACAACATAAGGAAGATGGAATATTATCCAGCCAGGGTAAAGTATGAGATGAAATTTTCCCAAGAAGTACAACCAGCAACTAATGTGAGAGTTTTGCTTCTACTCCAGATGGATTAGGAAAAGCCTTTAGTCCAAAGATGAGATAGGCTAAGATTTTAATTTGCATCTCTATAGATCTATGATTGGGTCCTTGATGTATCTTATAGCATCTAGACCAGATATCATGTTGCAATATGTGCATGTGCCAGATCCAAGTTCTCCAAAGACATCACATCCCATAGCTGTAAAGAGAATTTTTAGATATTTGAAAGGCAAACCAACATTAGGCCTTTGGTATTCTAGGGATTCTCCATTTGAACTAGTTGCTTATACTGAATAGTGATCTAAACTGGAGCAACATCAAGGATAGAAGTCCTACCACTGGAAGGTTGTCCAGTTTTGAAATAAGTTGGATAATCATGGCAGTGTAAGAAAGCAAACTGTGGTTGCCACTCTATAACTGAAGCGAAAATGGGCTGCTGCTAGTTGTGTGTAGACTAGAACTCTGGATTTCGAAAACCAATTGTTGGATTATGGGTATAATTTCATGAATATTGTCATTAATATTGACAATAACAATACTATTTGCATTATTAAAAATCCTGTTTAACATTCTAAAATAAAACATATAGAAATTAGGCATCATTTTATAAGAGATTGCAATGCTAAAAAGTTAATACAATGTTAAATTCATACTGATCATAATGTTACATACTTCTTACAAAAGGATTTGAAGAGGAAGGATTTAGTACTTGTCTCAAGTATTGGAATGCCTAATCCTCATATGTCTACATCTCTTATGTCTTTAAATTTTTTTGAAAATGATTAAGTACTGTTAGTTCTTGTTCAAATAGTACTGCTAATATAATTAGTACAATCTAGTTATACTTTGTTAGTGACCTTAAAAGACTTCATGGATTCTTAAGGTCACTACTGCTCAGGTACATAATGGAAATTATGTTAAGTAGTTAGTACTGGTAGTATAATGTTACCACTGCTAGTTACTACTGTTAGTGTAATTTAGTACTGATAGCATAGAGTTACTGCTGTTAGTTGAAGTTAAGACTGCTTAGTGTTGAAGACTAAAATATAAACTAAGTAGTTAGTGCTGCTAGTAGTAAATGTTAAGACTGCTAGTACAAGTTACTACTGTGAGTATATATTAGTACTGCTAGTACTAATATTACTACTGCTTATGTTTATTAGTGCTGCTGGTGAAAATATTACAACTGCTGATTACAACTGCTTGAAGACTTTCTACTGTCAAGAGGATAAAGACGAATTAAAGAGATAAAGATTGTTTGGAGAACAAGAATACTTATGAAGATAAGTATTGAGATATTTATGTACAAGATATACATAATGTATTTATTTAAAAGATTACATTTATGTTTAGAAAAGACTAAGATATCTCAGAATGAATTAGTAAGCCGCATAGGACCCCTTAGTCTATAAAAGGAGGCTCTAAGACATTAGTTGGGATATCAGTTTTGCATATAAGTCTTCATAGTTGTTAAAGTCGATCAAAAGAACTTCAAGTGGTAACCCTAGTAACGAAAGTGGAGAGTACCCTTGATTATAGATCTAATAATATTGGAGCTTTGTGTTTTATCTTATGTTTGTTCAAGATTACTGTTTTATTCAAATCTTCTTAGGGTATTTGAGGTGTAGAATTCGCATATACTTAATATACATACAAAGTATTCACGACCAGTTGTTTGGATTTATCCAAGGTAATTTAACCTTAGACAACCTAAGGAATCGATCTAGGTTTGGGATCAACAAGTGGTATAAGAGCTTTGCTTTGAGAAACTTTGATCTAGAAGACATGGAGCTTGAATCTACAATTAGTGGTCCTACTGCAAAGCTTCCCATACTCAAACTGGGTGAGTATGAGATGTGGGTTATAAGGATTAAGCAGTACTTCCAGATCCAAGACATACCTCTGGGGAGTCATTAGAAATGTGATTCGAGTCTCAATACCACAAATAGTTCAGGAGAATGATACTTTAGTGACAAAGATGTCTATACCAGCAATGGTTGAAGAAAAGACAAATGAGAAGAATGATGTCAAGGCAAGGAGCTTACTACTGATGGCTCTTCCCAATGAACATCAACTCACATTCAGCCAGTACCCTGATGCAAAATCAATGTTTGCTGCCATTGAAACAAGATTTGGAGGTAATGCAGCTACCAAGAAAACTCAAAAGACACTTTTGAAGCAGCAGTATGAGAATTTTAGTGCAACAAGTGCAGAGTCTCTTGACCCTATCTTCAATAGGCTTCAAAAGATAGTCAGTAGGCTTGCAATACTGGGTGTGGTTATTGCCCAAGAAGATTTAAACTCAAAATTTTTGAGTAGCTTACCCCTCTGAGTGGAACAATCATGTAGTTTTATGGATGAATAAGCCTGAGGTTGAAACTATGAGTATAGATGATTTGTACAAAAACTTCAAAATTGTTGAACAAAAGGTAAAGAAATCTATTGGAGGAAGTAGTGGTGCTTAGAACTTGGCCTTCATGACTGCTCTAAGCACTAACAGTACTAATGATGTTAACACTGCTAGTCCATAAGTTAGTACTGCTAGCCCTAATGTTAATGCTGCTAGCCCACAAGTTAGTACTGCTAGCGTCAGTGATAATACTGTGTATGCTTTCATGGTTGAAAATCCCAATGGTTCTAATGTCCTACACCAGGACTTAGAGCAAATTCATGAAGATGATTTGGAAGCAATGGATTTGAAGTGGCAGCTCTCTCTACTAAGTGTGAGGGCAAAGAAGTATTATCAGAGGACAGGCAAGAAGATTTTCATTAATGCTAATGATATTGCTGGGTATGATAAATCAAAGGTTGAGTGTTACAACTGTCATAAGTTGGGACACTTTGCCAAGGAGTGTAGAGCACCAAGAAGCAAGGAAAGATCCAGTTCAGAATCCAATACAACACCAGTTAAGCAAGAAACAATGAAAGATAATTCTTCAAAGGCAATGATTGGCTATAATGGTGTAGGTTTTGATGGAGTGACATGGCAGAAGAACAATTCAGACAACCATTTGCTTTAATGGCATTTTCAGACTCAAGGTATACACTGATAAAACTTGTTCTAAAACTTGCTTAAAAAACTATGAAACTCTTAAGAAACAGTGTGATGATTTGCTTGTTAAGCTTAATGAATCTGAATTTAAAGCAATTACTTATAAAAGAGGTTTAGCAACTCTAGAAGATCAAATTATCACATATAAAAAGAATGAGGTTCTTTTTAGTAAAGAAATAGGAGTTCTTAAAAGAGAAGTAGCTTGTAAAGACTATGAAATAAATATGCTTAAAAGTGAGTTTGAAAAAGTATGCAATGAAAAGGAAGGCATTGAATTAAAATTGAGAAATGTTGATAAGGCTCACAAGATTTAGACCATTTGTAGAAGTCAGATAACTGACAAATGGTAAAAAGGGTTTTTAGGATATATTCAAGTTCCTCCACCACACCCTTTAATCTATAATAGACCTAACAAGCTTGATCTATCTTATTCTGGTCTTGATAAATTCAAAGAGCTTGAGTTCAAAATTTATGGTCCTAAGGATAGTGGTCCTAAGGATAGTGAGCAAGAGTCTATTGTTGTTTGCGATAAAAAATCAGATAATTCTAAAGAAAATTCTAAAGAGTCTTTGGTAGAAGAACAAATATTACAAGACACAAGTAGCTTTGTTGAGAGTTTACCTAATGTTGATAAAGAAACTATTTTTCATGTTAATAAAAAGGTAGAGTTTACTAAACCTAAAAATCATAAAAACTAGTCAAAAAGTCAGTTAGGTATGCAGAAATGTATAGATCACAACCTCCTAGGGGTAATCAAAGGAATTGGAATGGACATAAATCCAATCAACTAAGCAAAGAGTTTGTGATGTATAACAAGGCTTTCTTTATAAGTGGAAGTTTTAATCATTTGCAGATTAATTGTGATAACTATCAAAGAAGAGGCATCGTATCTAGAAATAATTATAGTAGGGTGGATGCTAAAACTACACACCCTAGTATACCCAAAAATCTATCTCCAAAAGCAGTTTTGTTGAAAACTGGCCTCACACCACTTAAAACTGTTAGGCCAGTTAATACTAGTCTCGCACCCCAAAACAGACAGTTCATAGTTGCTAAATCAAAACACAAGTTTGTTAAACAAGCACAATCATCACTAAGAGGCTATTTTTAAAAAGCAAACACATTAACTAGAAGAATCTGTGCAGTTATTATAATGGAAAAGCTAGATGCAGTTAATACTGCTAGTTTTATTCAGGATAAGTTTTGCTGATATGGTAAACGGGGTAGAATGCAAGAAAAGTAGTCTCAGCCATATAGGTTTTTGGAGACCTACCAAATCTAATGGTGCATCACTTGCATTTAAAAGATACAACAAAATTAATGCACGAGGCAGATCCAAGTCAATAATGGCTTTGGGTCCCAAAGACACTAATTTCCGTATTTTTATGTACATGGCATGCCACAACAAGATGATAAATATTTTGTTTGACAGAGGATGCTCAAGGCACATGACTGCGAACATAGCTTATCTCTTCAGATTTCAAGGAATTTGATGGTGGTTATGTTGCATTTGGAAGAGGAGCATATGCTGGTAGAATTACTGGTAAAGGAACACTTAAGACTGATAATCTTGATTTTGAAGATGTATACTTTGTTAATGAGTTAAAATTCAATCTTTTAGTGTCTCACAGATGTGTGATAAAACAAACTATGTTGTCCTTTTTACCGACACTGAAATGTCCTTGTCTTATCTCATAATTTTTAAAATTGTCCTGATGAAAATCAATACTTCTGTTAAAATTCCTAAGACAGGACGAATATGTACAAGTTTTTGAATATGAAGAACATTGTACCCTAAAGTAGAGCTTGGCAATTGTCTCATTGCAAGGCTACATTAGATGAATCAATGCTCTGGCATAGGAGGCTTGGTCACATTAATTTTAAAAACATAAATAAGCTTGTCATGATAATCTTGGTAAGAGTAATGCCCTACAAAAACGTTTTTGAAAATGACCAAGACACATGTCTGGCTTAGTCTTAAATAAACAACACAGAGCTTCTTGTAAGTCCCAAAGTTCTGAATCCCATTACTAAGACGCTTTTTGTTTATGCTACATATAGTATTTGTTTGGTCCATACCTTTATGAGCAGTTTAATGCATAAGAAGTATTGCTTAGTAGTCACTGATGATTATAGCAGGTTTACATAGGTTTTTTAACAACTAAGGATGAAACCAGTGAGATCCTTAAGAACTTTATCAAAGAAATAGAAACACCTAGAGGATAAGAAAGTAAAATTCATCAAAGTGATAATGGGATTGAGTTTAAGAACAAAGTTATGATGATTTTTGTAGAGAAAAAGGTAGTAAGATAGAATATAGGTGTAGCCAGGACTCTCAGCCAATGGTGTTGCGTGAAGGAGAATATAGACACTAATTGAAGCTGCTAAGAACAAAGTTAGCTAGACTGAACTACAGTTACCTACCATATTTTTGGTCTGATGTAGTTTTCTACTTCAATTCATGACAAAAAAGTGGTATTTAGTAGTCAAGCCTCATAACAAGACACCTTATAAACTTTTTAGAGGTTTTAAACTAGCTCTAAGTTTTGTAAGACCATTTGGTTATCATGTTACTATTCTTAATACTTTAGACAGTCTAGGCAAGTTGATGGTAAAAGTGATGAATGTGTTTCTTGTTGGATATTCTTGAGTAGTAAAGCTTTTAGAGTATACAATACTAGAACCATGAGGTAGTAAGAAAACTTGCATATTAGGGTTTTTATAGAATAACCTATGACAAGAAGGTAATGTCAAAATGGTTGTTTGATATTGATTCTCTAACCCAATCTATGAACTATGTACCAGTTACTGCAGGTACAATTTCTAATGACTCTGCAGGTACATCAGAAGAAGTCAGTCAAGATTGTATTGTGATGCCAATTTGGAAAGATACTTCATATTTTGATTCACCTACAAAGGATGTTGAAAATGGTGAACCAAAAACTGCTGATGATGCTCAAAAGCAGGTTGAAGATGGTCCAAATAATGAGAATGCTGAACAAGAAAGGTTTGCAGATGATAGCAGTACTAAAGATGTTAATGCTGCTGGGCAACATGTTAATACTGCCAGTCCTGATGTTAATACTGGTAGTCTTAAACTTAATGTTGTTGGCCCATCAGTTAATACTGCTAGTTCAAATGAACAAGATAGCACTGAAGATGAACCAGAAGTTGATTTGGGGAACATCACAAATTCCTATATAGTTCCAACCACTCCCAATACAAGAATTCATAAAGATCACCCAATTGATAATGTGATTGGTGAAGTGAAGTCAACTGTTCAGACAAGAAGAATGACAAAACCTACTTCTGAACAAGGGTTTCTCAGTGATGTGTATGAACAGAAAACACATGATACCCTGAATACTTGTTTATATGCTTGTTTCCTATCACAGATTGAACCAACAAGCATTGCTAAAGCTCTATCTGATTCATCCTGGGTGGAAGTAATGCAAGAAGAACTTCTACAATTTAAAATTCAACAGGTTTGGATACTTATGGATTTTCCTAGTAGAAAGACGACCATTGGAACAAAGTGGGTCTTTAGAAACAAGAAGGATAAAAAGGGCATAGTGATTAGGAATAAAGCAAGGTTAGTTGCACCTGTGGAAAGAATTGAGGCAATAAGATTATTTTTAGCCTATGCTTCTTTTATGGGTTTTCTGGTATATCAAATGGATGTAAAAAGTGCTTTCTTATATGGAACTATTAAGGAAAAAGTATATGTTACTCAACCACCAAGATTTAAAGATCCTGACCATCCAGACAAAGTTTACAAGGTGGTCAAGGCACTTTATGGTTTGCATCAAGCACCAGAGCATAGATGAAACTTTGGCAAACTATCTATTGGGCAATAGGGTTTAAAAGAGGACAAGATAGATCAGATATATTTATTAAGAAGCATAAAGGAAGAATATGTTGCTTGTACGGGTCTATGTGGATGACATAATTTTTGGCTCTACAAACAAGGAGTTATGTACTGGATTTAAGAAGCCTAAGAAGGATAAGTTTTAGATTTGTTCTATGGGAGAACTTACTTTCTTTCTAGGATTGCAAGTACAACAAAAGGAAGATGGAATATTTATCAGTCAAGATAAATATGTAGCTGAGATTTTGAAGAAATTCAACTACTCTGATGTGAAGTCTGCTCCAACTCATTTGATTACAAAACGTTTGGTTAAGGATGGAGAATGCTGATGATGTTGATGTATATCTCTATAGATCTATGATTGGGTCTTTGATGTATCCACCTGGTTTGAGCATGGGAACTTTGGATGCAGCCACCATGTGTGCAGAATCTTGATCCATATCTTCTAGCAAAGTTTCTCAATGCAACAAGCTTTGATACCACTTGTTGATCCCACTTTAATAGATCGAATTCCTTAAGCTTGTTCAAGGTTTAGTTATATTAGATAAATCTAACACAACTATGGTAGAAACTTTGTGTGAATGTATTAAAGATTATGGAGAATCTAATCTTTAATATTAAGAAGATTTATGAATGAAACAGTAATTATATGAACATATAATTCAACAAACAAAAGCTCCAATATTATTAATAATACAAATACTCTCAAAGTATTAGGGTTACAAAGACCTTGAAGCTATGATAATTCTATAACCGACTAATTTTTTGTCTTTGGTTTGGTACATAGAACTCTATGCCCTAGGACCTCCTTTTATACAGCAAGGAGTCCTAAATGGCTTACAATATTTTCCTAAGTATATCAAATCTTTTAAACAAATAACTTACACATATCCTTTACTAAAATATCTCATACAAATCACATAAGCAACACTAACTAACTCAGTAGTACTAACTTCTTCATCAGCAACATTAACTCTTCAGCAGTAGTAACTTTACACCAGCAGTAGTAACTTTTGTACTAACAGTTGTAACTTCACCAGTAGTCTTAAACACTTAGAATAATTTTCATTGAAATTCTTCCAACAGCACTAACTTTGACTGAACAACATTAACATCAATAAGAGCAGCAGTAACTCCAAACAACATTAAGAAGGATTAAGGCTTTTAATCCCAACATAAATCAACCAACTAATACTTAAAACCATCTTAGGTAACATTAGAAATGAACTTGGTATACTTGTATCTTGCTAGAAATCAAAGATATAGAAACCTTAATAGGGTGTTTATTAGCCGTGAGCTAGAGAGAGAGAAAAAAGATAGATGAATTTTTTTTGGTGAGGCAATGGAAATGATAAATGACCTAATATGTGTTATAGTAAGGTATTTATAGGTTAAAGGATGGTCTAGGGTTTCATGGTTTGTAGTATCAAGTGACCAACACACACAAGAATGTGTGTGTGCTCTTGCTCGACCAAAAACAACCACAAGGACAAAGGGGTTCAATATTTGGGACCATGGTTCATTATCTAGTCTTATATTTGAGTTTTGGTGAGTCAAAGTGGATGAGATCACATGCACTAGTCTTGCATGGTTTCTTGTGCATGGTAATGACTCCATGAGAAGTCATTATCCACCTCTTACATGCACACATGCATAATAAAACAAGAAAATATGCTTTTGATTTAATTTTAAGACTTATGGTTGATTTGGTTTGGTTTAGGCGTCCAAAAATAATAAAGGGCGATATGAACGAAATTTTTGACTTATGAATACGAGATGAACGATAACTAAAGTTTACACGAAAAGATTTTGGGTTTCCGAGGTTCCGTTAGGTCAAAAACGCGAAAAACGCAAATTAAACGTTAAAATGTAAAAATAAATATCGGAAGTGACCGTAAACTACGAAACACTTAGAAATGACAAAATAACTCATATAATGTCTAAACTAATCAAAATCTAAAGTCGGAACGCGTCCGATGACGTTTTTCAGATTTATGCGGATTAACTTCCCGGTAAACTGCCAGATTCAAGCGTAACGTATAAAAGTAAAAAATAATGATCAGAAAAGTTCAAAATATTGACCTAAAATTTATGGGGTGCGACATCCTTCCCCCTGATGTGCTGTCATGTAGGGTCAATTATTTGATTATCAAGTTTTAAATTTATATTTAGCCGACAAACCTAAAACAACACTTTAACAAGCAGTGTTCCCGGTCAAGATGGAGTTTCACGGTAAGTAGGGTGTCGAACACTAAGATTGAAACATTAATCCTATATTCTATCAGTATCTTAATTAGTTCTAATTAGTCTATTTACTGGTTAAACCTATGCTATATACGTTGTCTAATGATATGGGGTTTTCAGCCTGAGAGACTAGCATAGGTTTGGTGGAGACAAATATCAATTCAATAGACAATAAACATAAAAGAAGAAAATTAGAAGATAGAAAAGCGGTACAAGCTAAATGATAGAAAATTGTATTAGCCATATTAAATCCAGTTCAATGTTGGTTTGTTTGTTTTAGTGCAATGATTTACTTATCTCGAAGCGGCATATCATTTTTAAGACTGAGGCGGGACATCATCCTAAGACCTAGACACGATTAATCATGTCACAATTAACGCATCCGCATAAAGCATCCTTTATTTTAATTATAATCTTTCTTAGGGAATCAAAGCAGTGGTGATCCTGTTAAAACCCTAGCCCAACGGGACTTTACCCACTTATTGTTTGACGGTGTTTTATATACTAGTAGTCCGCTATTCAAATCTTTATCAGTTAATTAAGAGCATGATTGATGAAACATAAACGGGTCATGGTATGTGTTTAATTACACATACCTTTGACCACTAAAAACGGACTTAAATGACCAAAAACGTACCAAAAATACATTATATTTGTATGTTTTGCATTAGTGTTGTGCAGGTAACGGATAATCAAGAAAAGGACAAAATCGAAGCCAAAACAGACAAAACCGAGCACGGGAATGGAAAGAGCGTGAAAAGACAAAGTCAAAGTCAAAAGTCAACCAAAAAGTCAACCCCGACAAAGTCAAAGCAAAGTCAAAGCCAAAAAGTCATCAAGTCAAAGAAAATACAACTTCAGGGACTGAAGTTGTCAAATCCCTAAACTTGAACTACAAGGACTTAAGTTGCAACTATGCTAATTATAACTAGAGGGGCCATTCCTGCCAACTGCCTAACCTTTTATACCACAAGGACGAATCTTGCAATCACTCTTATATACTTCAAGGACCAAAGCTGCCAAGTCCTCAAATTCTTATAAACCACAAGGACTTAACCTGCAATATGATAACACACCTTGGAGGGCCATTGTTGCCAAACACCCAAACTCTCACCCCTGTCATTACCCAAAACAGATAATAAAACAGAGTAACTCACTTTCTCGCCAAAATTGCCATGTTCATGCATCTTCAACCTCTGCACCTCTGCAACCCCAAGACAAAAACATCACAACCTCCTTACCCCACTCCATCACATGGGACTCATTGCCATGTTAGCAATCCCATGAAACCACATTGGTCCATAACAAACGACAAGAAGTTGAGGGTTGAGATTGATTTGCTTGGTGATCACACAAAATGGAAGGCCAAGATGATTTTGGGGCTTATACTCACACAACAAACACACTTTGGTTTCTGTCTCAGCAAAGAAACACATATGAAGACTTCAAAAGGATGACCTAGAATCTTCTTAGTACTAATATATATAAGCTCATTTGTAAGCCTTTGGGGGCAGTTAGTTTTAGTTTTTAAGTTTTTAACCTAGTTAATTTTTATTGTAATATTTTAATATTGTAACTTCCTTTCGAGAATTAATGAAAATTCAGTGTTAGCTTTAAATCTGTCGTTCTTAAATTAGTGTTAAAAATATTTCATAAGCTCTCATAAGCTCTCTATTAAGTTTATACACAACATGTTTTCATTAAGCAATTTAAAGATATTAAGTGTTAAGAAAATTTACCAAAAATCACCCTAAAAATTACCACAGCTTATTTTTGGATGATAGCCAAAAAGGGATGGGCTTATGGACTCTTACTAGCTTGTCTTTGACAAGCTAGAGCTTGTAGATCCTTTTGTTTACCCTGTTTGTGCAAGGGGCTTGTAAGTTTCCTTTTTCCAATTTCTGGCTTATTTACTATTCATCCGCTTAATTTGTGCTTATTCCTACTTATGCTTTCTTATTTATGTGCCTTTATGCTTGTTTGGCCTTATTTGTTGCTTATCTGTCACTAGTTTAAATTTTGCTTCATAAACTGCCTTATATGCCCTATATTCTGCTTATTACTTATTTGCACTTTTCAGTGCTTATTGCTTTGTTCTTATTGCTTATTTTAGTTTAACTTTACTAGTTTATTATTTGTTTTTAAGAAATCTTGCTTGAATTTTAGTTAATCAGCCTAAAAAGTTATTTTAAGAACCTAAAGGGGTGTTTGGCACAAGGTGCCAAAATGGGTGTTTAAAAAAGTATGGGTTACTTTGCCAATTTTGGCAAGCATTTTATTAATCAAAATTTGCTGTTTTCAAAAGTTTTTAAGTTTCAAAGCTTGATTTTAAGGTTTTTCTATAAGTCATTTAAGTCTGTGGTCTTTAAAAAGGTTTTAAGAGCTTATTTGCTTAAGCTGTCCAAAAATTCATTTTAAGGCTTGTTTTAAAATTGTTTTAGTGTCTAAATGCAGTATGCAAGTTTGGTTTAAGAGTCTTCAAGTTTGTTTTAGGATATAGTGAAATCTGTCAAAATTTCACTAAGTGATGAGAAAAGAACAATCAGCTTTTTCATTTGCTTATTATTACTTATCCTTTATTTCAAATTGTGTTTTGAAAGTTGATATAAGCTCTTTGAGGCTTAAAGTTTATCTGTTTGTAGGTCTTAGATCCATAAGGATCTGTTTGCATGCTTATTTTTAAGCTCAAAAAGTAGGGTCTGTAAAGACTTCAAAAAAAATCTAAGTATTGTGATCTGAACAAATGGCTTTTTCATTAAGCTTTTTGATGGCTTATTTGTGTTTCAAACTATTTTCTGTTTGCTGATTATTAAAGCTTATTGTTTAAGCTTTTCAGGGGTATAGCCCTTCAAACCATAAGGATCTGTTTTCTAGCTTATTTTTAAGCTAGAAAAGTCCTTTGTGGCTGTTTCATTGACAGTTTTGGTCAAATAAGCCCAATTGCTTATTTTAGCTTATCTGCTTATTTGCATTTGCTTATTTAGATTTAGAATTGCTTATTAGGTTAGGATAGGGCCTTTTTAGCTTATTTGGTTTGAAATAGAACTTATTTGAGCTTATTTGCATTTTAGTGTAAAATTTTTAAGTATCTTAGCCCTTTTTAGCATTTCTGTCATTTTTAGCTTAATCTAGCTTTATTTCTTTGCTTATTTTTGTTCAAATGTGCTTATTAGGTATAGCTTAAGTCTTGTTTAGCTTATTCGTTTTTTAGATTAGCTTATTTAGTTTAAAAATCTCAAACAGTTTAACATTTAAGTAAAATAGCTTATTAAGTCACCTTTCATTGCTTATTTGTGTACTTATTTTTTGCTTATATAAAAAGTTCCTTTGCAAAAGTTTCTTATTTTGAGCTCATCTTAAAAGTTGTAAAAAATTTTGCAAAAAATAAATGTGCTTGGGAAAGGGGAAGTCAAGGGTGAGCCAGGGCTCGAACCCCTGACCTCTACCCTCTCAACCAAGCATTTAACACACACTACACTACCATATGTGCCCTTGGGTCTTTTCTGTTAGACCTTGGGTGCATTTGGTATATAAGGGTGTTTTTTCCTTTTTTCCTTTTCAGCCCTTTTTAGCTTATTACCAGCTTATTCAATAAGCTGGTAACCCCGTTTTTATTTTTCTTAAAATCCTTATTACTCAAAGTATTTTTTAGATTTTTCTCAGATTTTTATAAATTTGTTTACTATTTTTAATAATTAGTGTTTTTAAGCTCAAATCACTTCCGTTTTTGGTCTAGTTTTCTTTATTCTTTGTTTTTAGTCACTTAGTGTTAATTAGAAGTTAAAAAATCTTTTTAGGTTTAAATTTTGATAATTTAGTTTTTTTAGGACGCGTTTTTAATACCCGTTAACGTTTTTAGCCCGTATCTTTAATTGTCTTTCTTGTTTTCTTTCTTTTAGTTATTCTTTGCACTTTATTAGTAGAAATAGATAACCAAATCAAATCTTTGATTATTCAAGCATAATTCCCAAACCGATTCTCGATTTTCAAATTCACGCCTCGTCGGGAAGAACGACCCGGGTCCGGTTTTAAACTTTGTGGGTAACGAATTGAGAGACCGATATTTCCGGTAATACTATACTACTATTATTGATATCATCCTATTTATTATATATATTGTAGAGTTAGAAAACCAATCAAAAATCTTGTTCCATTCAATCATCGATTATCAAACCGTCTCGACTTTCTAATTCACTCCTCGTTGGGGATAAATGTCCCGGGAATATCACATACTACTTCCGGTTTCATTGATTTTGTGGATTTTGATCCTTATTATATATTTACATTTATTTATATTTTTATATATATAAAGGGTTGAATTTATCGTAATTAGTTATGCATAAATATGGATCATCATGAATTCTCACATGTCTATCTAGTTTTTTCTAGTGTGCTTGTGAATAGAGGCATGTTGTTGTATAATTATTGAAGACAAAGTTAATACTGTTAGATATCTCTTAATACTGCCAGGCAAAAGTTAGTACCGCTAGGATGTCATAAGAGCCAAAGTTACAACTGTTGAGCAAATTCTTAACCCTTGAAGCATTGTTTGAGGGGAGGCTACTTATGTTAATAGACAAGCATGGATGGAAAGATATGTAATATCAAAAGTGTGTTAAAGAAAATCAAAAACATCTAGGCATGTCAAAAAAGGTCGTGACACCAAGATACCTCAGTCTAGTGGTCCCCTTATAAAGGTTGGTAATGAGGCTGTCCATAAGGAGTTGGGTGACAGAATGGAAAGGGCTACCACTACTGCTTCTAGCTTAGAAGCAGAGCAGGATAGTGGTAACATCAATAAGACCCAATTCATGACAACACTTAATGGATCTAGTCCTTAAGGACTTGGTTCAGGTAGTGGTCCCAGGTGCCAAGTTACCATATTAGGGTTGCAGATGCTCAAACTTGGTTTGAGGTTGCATCTAAACAGTCCAATGATCCACCTCTCTCAAGAGTTAACACACTTAGAAGTGGGGAGGACAGTATGAAACTATTGGAATTGATGGCAAAATATACAAAGTCTGTGTGAAATGGTGAGGATAAGAAAAGAGAGAAATTGTAAGTTGAAAAACAGAAAGAGAGATGTGTGAATAAAAACAGAAAAGAGTGATTTTGTGAGCAAAAAAAATTGAGAGATATTGTGAGCATAAAAACAGAAAGAGAGTTTGTGAGAAGAACTAATTGATGATTAAAGTCCTTTTTGGAATAAAATTAAACTTAATGCTAGTAGCTCAAACTTAATGTTGTTAGCCTTAGGTTAATACTGGCAATATAACTTAATGCTGCTAAGCGTATGTTGATGCTGTTGAGTTACTGCTGCTGGGTTACTTAATGCTGTTAGGCATACCATGGTGCTGTCAGTTTAAGTTATTGTTGTTAGGCATAATTTAGTGCTGCCAGTTCAAGTTAATGCTGCTGAGGGTGATTTTATAAATACTTTGATTCAGGGTTTCATTCGATTCTTTATTCGATTTCAATCATTCAAACACTCTTTAAACGTAAACCCTAACTCAATTTCATCTTTAATCATCAAATCACAAAACAATGTCAACCCTAACTTTTGCTGATACTCACAATATGGTTTCATTCTTGGAAAAACCTGCTGAAAGTGATGGGTTTCATGAAATTATCAATTTTCTGAATGCTAACCAAATTCATTATGCTTTAACTTTCAATCCTACTATATATACATCTTGCATTGAACAGTTATGGGCAACGGCAAAGGCAAAAACAGTTAATAGTAAATGTCAGTTACAAGCCCTAGTTGATAAAAAAGGGTGATCATCACGGAGTCAAGCATTAGAAGTGATCTTCAATTAGAAGATGCAGGTGGTATTGATTGTTTGCCAACTGCTACTATCTTTGAAAAACTGGCAAGGATGGGGTATGAAAAACCTTCTCAGAGACTTACATTTTATAAAGCTTTATTTTCTCTTCAATGGAAGTTCTTAATTTATACTATTACACAATGCCTTAGTGCCAAGTCCACTGCATGGAACGAATTCAGTAGTACAATGACCTCTGCAATCATATGCTTGGCCACAAACCAAAAATTTAATTTGTCCAAGTATATTTTTGATGCTATGGTAAAGCACTTAGAGGGAGGGTCAAATTTCTGATGTATCCACGCTTTGTACAAGTGTTTATCAATCAACAGCTTGGGGATATGTCACATCACAAAAAGATTTATGTTAACCCCTCACACACAAAGAAAAACTTTGCCAACATGATGGTTTAAGCTACTCAAGATGAGGGCGTAGATTCAGGCATTCCTACTGATTCTCAACAGACACCCATTACTTCTTAACCATCATCCTCTAGACCTCAAAAGAAACAGTCTAGGAGGAAACAGAGGAAGGAAACTGAAGTTCCTCAAGATGAGACACACCATGATGACAATGTGCCTATACCTTCCAATGATCTAATTCTCAGTGATGAGGATAGAATGCAACTAACATAATTGATGATTTTGTGTACCAACTTACAAAAACATGTTCTTGATTTAGAGAAAGCAAAGGATGCTCAAGCAAAGGAAATTGCTGGTTTAAAGAAGAGGGTCCAAAAGTTAGAAAGGAAAAAGAAATCAAGAACTACAGGGTTAAAAAGATTAAGGAAAGTTGGTGAATCTAGAAGGGTTTCATCCTCTAAGGATAAAGACAGTTTGGGTGCTCAGGAAGATGCATCTAAACAGGGGAGGATTTTTAAAGGCATTGACAAGGATATTGAAGTTTCTTTAGTTGATGAAACCCATGGGAGGTCAAATGAAGCAGAAATGTTTGATACAGATGATCTTCATGGTGATGAGGTAATTGTGGATATGGTTGTTGGTGAGAAACAAGAGCAGAGAGTTATTGATGAGTTAACTTTGGCTCAAACTCTTATTGAAATCAAAGCAGCTAAACCTAAAGTTGTTACTACTGCTGCTACAACAACAACTACTACAAGACCCAAGGCTAGAGGGGTTGTAGTTCAAGAGCCAAGTGAATTCAAAATAAAAACATCATCTCCACAAGTATCACAACCTTCAAAGACTAAAGACAAAGGCAAAGAAATAATGATTGAGCCTGAAGTACCTTTGAAAAGGAAAGATCAAGTTGCTCTTGATGAAGAAATGGCAAGAAATCTTGAAGCTCAGTTGCAAGCTAAACTTATAGAAGAAGAGAAGATGGCAAGGAAAAAGGAAGAAGAAGCCAACATAGCTTTGATTGAATCATGGGAAAATACACAAGCTATGATGGAGGCTGATAGATTGCTGGCTGAGAGACTCCAAACAAGAGAGCAAGAGGATTTGACAGATAAGGAGAAGGCAAAACTATTTATGGAATTCATAGAGAAGAGAAGAAAACATTTTGCTGCATTAAGAGCAAAAGAAAAGAGAAATAGACCTCCTACCAAGGCACAAAAGAGAAATCAAATGTCTATCTATATTAAGCATATGGGTGGATATAAACACAATCAGCTAAATGGCAGAAGCTATGATGAAATCCAAAAGCTGTTTGACAAGGAAATGAAGAGAGTAAATTTTTTTGTGGCTATGAATTCAGAGGCTCTAGAAATCAGTGGAAAGAAGGATAAGAGCAGTTCTAAAAAGGCAGAAATTGCACAAGATAGTAGTGCAAAGAGAGTAGGGGATAAACTGGAATCTGATAAGTCTAAGAAGCAAAAGACTGATGAGAATAAAGAAGTTGAAGTAGATAATGAAGCTGAGCTGAAAAAGCATATGGTGCTAGTCAAAGATGATGATATAGCAATTGATGCTATACCACTTGCTACCAAACCACCAGTGATTGTTGAATACAAGCTTATTAAAGAAGGAATAATGGGACATTATCAATTGATAAGAGCTAATGGAAGTTCTAAGAGATATTCTTCTATGATTAGGATGCTTCAGGGTATTGACAAAGAAGACTTGGAGACTCTCTGGAAGTTGGTCAAAACAAAGCATGGTGATACAAGGCCTGAAGATGAACATGAAAGAGTGTTGTGGGGTGATTTAAAAGTCATGTTTGAACTAGATATAAAAAGTGATATATGGAGAAATCTTCAAGGATACAAAGTGACTGTTTGGAAGTTGTTTGATTCCTGTGGAGTGCACTTTGTAAGGTTTGGAAATGTGCACATCTTTATGTTAGTTGAAAAGAGATATCCCCTCACACCAATAACAATCACAAATATGCTCAACAAGAAACTTCAAACTGATTATTGGAATGAGATGTGCTATCAATTACTCAAGCTCATGGTAAAGCAGCAACAGGGTCAATGAAGTATTTGAATGCATCTTCCTGATAGTGATGAAGACTTTTAATGAAGAAACTTGAAGATTCAGAAGATGAACATCAAGTTTAGGAGAGGATTGTTAGGACTTAAAGACTTCAAGATGATTCTTAGAATTACTACTGCTCAGGTATACATTAGTGCTGTCAAGCATAACTTAGTACTGTTGGTAATACTAATGAAAATTATGCTATGTAGTTAGTACTGGTAGTATAAAGTTACTACTGCTAGTTACTATTGTTAGTATAAGTTAGTACTGTTAGTGTTAAGTTACTGCTGCTTGTTGAAGTTAAGACTGCTCAGAGTTGAAGACTGAAATATATGCTAAGTAGTTAGTGCTGCTAGTAGTAATGTTAAGACTGCTAGTATACAGTTACTACTGTGGGTATATATTAGTACTGCTAGTACAAAAAGTTAATACCGCAGGATTACATCTGCTAGAAGACTTACTACTGTCAGAAGGATAAAGACAGATTAAAGAGATAAGGATTGTTTGGAGAACAAGAATATTTATGAAGATAGGTATTGAGTTATTTTTGTAAAAGATATGTATAATGTATTTGTTTAAGAGATTGCGTTTTCTTTAGAAAAGATCATGATATCTTAGGAAAGTATTGTAAGCCTTGTAGGACTCCTTGGTCTATAAAAAGAGGCTCTAGGGGCATTAGTTGATACACAAGTTTTTTAGTTGTAAAGTCGATTAAAAAGCTTCAAGGTTGTAAACCCTAGTACCAGTAAAGAGTACTCATATTATTGATCTAATAATATTGGAGCGTTAATTACTGTTCTATTCATTATACTTCTAGATATTAAGGTGTAGATTCCGCATACACTTTAGTATACATACAAAGTTTCTACAATAAGTTATTTTGGATTTATACAAGGTAATTTAACCTTAGACAAGCTAAGGAATCGATCAAGGATTGGGATCAACAACATGTGAAGTCCATCATGGATTAAACTTGTTACAACTGGAAAGCAACAATGTTGCGATTGTTTATGAATCAAACTTGTTCCAGGAAGTGAATTGACATTGAATGGAAAACTATGTTTTATGATTAAAAATTCTCGAAGTGTCACAAAAACTATTTCATAGGTGACACGATGATTGATTTTCAAATCTATTTTTTTCTCTTTAATTAGTGAGTTTATAACTTACTTATTCACTCATACCGCGTTGTCTACTTTGAGACTCTCCGGTATTGAGAACGGCTAGTACAGCTACGAAACCCTGTCAAGGAGATTCTTAGGAATTTTACCTGATCATAGGCAGTTTTTATACTGATCAACGAGGAACCGTGGTTCTTGCAACCTTATTCAACAAAAGTGAACAAAGATACTTTCATTTGTTTATTACTAACACACATTTGCATGAATCCTGATGGTTGCAGCTTTGGGATGAAGCAGGAAACCTAAGCAATGGCATCAAAAAGGTTTGATTGAAATGGTTTTGTCTAAGGGTTATTTACTGATCCAAGCTGACAAATGTTGTGTATAGCAAATTTGATGAATCAGGGTAAAGAGTCATTCATTTGTCTATATGTTGATGACATGCTGATCTTTGGCACTGACCAAGTTCAGGTTGACCTGACAAAGGATTTCTTGTCATCAAGGTTCTCTATGAAGGACATGGGGGAGGCTGATGTTATCCTTGGCATTAGGATTAAACATGAAAGTAATGGGTTATCAATTTCTCAGTCTTATTATATTGGAAGTACCAAGAATTCAATTTACTTGGTTGCATTCCAGTGAGTACTCCTATGGACTCAAGTGAGAAGCTGATGCCCAATATATGGTTCAGGCTGATTCAATTGAGGATTTCCTTAGGTGATAAAAGTGAAGTATCTAGTGAGTACTCCTATGGATACAAATGAGAAGCTGATGCCCAATAATGGTCAGGCTGTATCTCAACTTGAGTATTCTAGGGTGATTGGCTGCTTGATGTATGCCTTGACTTGTACAAGGCCTGATATTGCTTTTGCACGGGGGATAACTGTGCAATGTATACATATAATCCTTGGATACTCAGCATGGCAAGCTATTCAAGGGCATGAGTACTTGAAGAAAACCATGAACTATAAATTGACATATACTGGTTATTCTTCAGTGTTGGAAGGTTACACTGATGCAAGCTGGATCAGCAACTCTGAAGACAATTCGTCTACGAGTGGCTGGGTATTCCTGCTTGGTGGAGGTGCAATTTCTTGGGCATCCAAGAAATAAACTTGCATCACTGGTTCAGCAATGAAATCTAAATTTGTGGCTTTAGCAGCTGCTGGTAAGGAAGCTGAATGGTTGAGAAACCTGATCCTTGAGATTCCATTATGGTCCAAACCTATAGCACCTATTTCTATCCGTTGTGATAGTGCTGCTACATTGGCAAAGGCTTATAGCCAAATGTATAATGGGAAGTCTAGACACTTAGGTGTCAGGCATAGCATGATTCGTGAGCTGATCACGAATGGGGTGATATCTATAGAGTTTGTGAGGTCTCAACAAAACTTAGTTGATCACTTGACGAAGGGACTGGCTAGAGACTTGGTTATAAAGTCTGCTGAAGGGATGGGATTAATGTCCAACTAAGTCGCTGAATGCTAGGAAACCCAACTCCCTACTAAGGAAACTTGGTAGCTGAGTTCAATGTGGAAAGCTAAACGTTCAGAGGACTGAAGCACATGTATTTACATATCATCACAAGGATGTGCTTGGAACTTACTGAAAAGGAGGATGAAGTCTTTACTTCTCAATGGTTAAACAAGCTAGAAACGAATCAATCTCTACTGGCACGGACAGATGGGACAAACAAGCTAGTAAGCAACATCCTGTTGGAAATTTAGTGCAATTGTGAGAATCGGATCATACTTGGAAATGGGTTTGGAGGTACGGAGAGTACACCCATCAAGTCACTGATTTTCCCCGACTCTTTTAGTGGTTAGAATTTTATGGGTGGTTATAAACATTTAAGTGGCAGGTTTGACTACATTAAATATTTTGTAACAACTTTTGCCTATTTAAGTGACAGATTTGACTGCATTAATGACCATATATTAATTGGTCATGTAACCACTAATTCTTAAATTATGAAGGATAATTATGAAAGAGATTAATTGGCCATTAATCTCTTATTAATTTCATTGACTAGGTTTGAGTAAATCCCCTATAAATAGGGATCACAATTGCATGGAAAAACACACAGAAAACAAAAACACATAGAAACGCAAGGTTCTTGATGTGTGCCTAGAACAAGAACAAACACTTAGTTTTATCCCACAGAGATATTCGTGATATCCAGGCATAGGGTCGAATAATCTTCTTTAAAAAGTGATTACACGACTTCAAGTGACATCCGGTAACCATCTTTGGTAATTAGCTAAGCAATTGATTGTCTTCACCCTGATCTGGGCTCTTACAACCAACACATCCTTGATGAATATGTGCTATGCACACATAAACTCAGCGAATCAACAGTATCTAAGATGGGCACAACTAACGTGACTGCAACTATTGGGCGATTTTAGCGTCCAACAATCTTTAAATAGATTTAAACATAAAGTAATCTAACTATAACATGTTCGCTATGAAGAAAATAAGCAAAACTCCTTTTAAGTTCTTGAATACAAAGAGTCTTCTTCACTTCAATGTTGATGCGGTTCAGCATATAAAGAACAAGTCATAAAAAATGTGTTTAGTTGAGTGAGGTTTAACAATACATCATTAAATGATGTTGGATCTCCACAATCTGTCAACATTGTTCCATAAAAAGAGTATATCTCTTACCAAAATTAGAAGTATATAATGCACTCATCACCAAACCATTAAATGCTCAACACGTGTAAAGTAGGGCTGAGCATAAGAGACTACGGACCGGACAGGACCGAGAAACTGGACCGGTCTTCGGTCCGATGCAAAACCGGTCATTATGCTTTGTTAGACCGGACCGACCCGGACATGAACCGAACATTTTGGTCCCTTGTTTTGGACCAAATTGATTTTTGGTCCGATCCGGTCTTGCTTGATCCGGTATGGTTTTCAAACCGTGATCAGTTATTTAGTCATCTAATCTTTTGTTTTACAAGTTATTATTCTTGAGTTTATCTTTTCACAGTGTATTACATTTAAGTGTGCTGAGGTGTAAAGTATCTGCTTTTCGAAACGTTTATTTCTCTACATATAATAAAGAAGGTTGTAGTGGTCGTAATAAATCTCTTGCAATTGATTGTAATACACTCTAAAGAGCTAAATTTAATAATGTATTGAACTTAGGTCGTTGTAGTCGTTGAACATTCAGCGAGTAAGAATAAGTTCATACTTAAACCATAACTTTTGTTTGTGTTTAAGTTAATGAATGGATCATCTAAGTTGTCATTCAACTAAAATTGTTATTCCGTAAACAATCTTTATAAATTGTTTGATTCGTTTATAATAAAAATTTAAACGTTGAACAATCTTGTTATGTAAACCTTGATAAATAGATTTTACTTGTTATATTCTAAACAGTTTAAAATACATAGAATACGTGAAAAGAAAAACAGAGTTACTCAAGATAACAGTTTAAAATACAAATACGTGAAAAGAAAAACAGAGTTACTCAAGATACAGACTTGGGTACTAGAGAAACATGCACAAAAATGACATCATAAAATTAATGACTCTTAGGACATAGCTCCCAAGTGTTGAGATCAATATAGATCAAAAATTATCTAAAGATCAAATGAATCAATCTTAACAACATATTTTTTCATAAAAATAAAAAAAACCACTTTCCACCTCTTTTTTAAAAATAAAATATTTTGCAAATGGTAAATCGTCAAGCGACAAAAAAATACACAATCGTAACGAGTATTTTTTATCTTTCAGTAGATGGCACTTCGATATACTTTCGATGAACTTTTTTTGATTTTTTTCAGTTACGTCTGGAAAAATCACATATGATTTATATGTTTGAAATCACATGTGATTTCATAAATCACATGTAATTTCATAAAATCACATTTGATTTCATAAAATCACATTGATTTTAGAAGAACAAATCACATGTGATTTTTTCAGACGTAACTGGAAAAAAATTAATTTTATTTATCGAAAGTATATACTGTAAAATAACAAAGATATATATTATTGATTGTGTTTTTGTGAGTACATAATGAAGATTGGTTATGTATTTATACTAAATACATAGCTTAATAAGTAAGCAATGCAAACCCTAAAACATAATGGACCCAAACCCACAATTAGGTTTGGGCCGAATAAGTCAACCGTCAACGGTCAACAGTCAACGGTCAAACTAACATAACTTAGCTATCTAATACTCCCCCGCAGTTTGAACGGCAGACTTTCGAACGGACAAACTGGAACATATGTTGAAAGCCGCTTCTTCTTTTCTTCTATCATCTTCATCTTCTTTGTTGTTTCTTTTAGCGGAAGCATAATTGTATTTCGCGGCATAGTGGTTCATTGCTTGCGGCTTCCTCCTTTGCGTGACGATTTTTTTTTACGTCATGGCTTGCTTTGCCTTTAGGTGGGAGCGACAAATTTGCAACCAACTATTTTTGAAAACTACAATGATCTCCGTTTGTAAAACGTAGAGTAAGAGACAAAAGATTGATGGCTATATCAATATAATATGGGATGTGTTAGGACGGCTAGGTTTTTTTTTTTGGAATGAATGTTGAAAGCTGCTTATTCTTTTTCTCATCTTTTTTTTTGAGCGGAAGCATAATTGCATTTGACGGCATAGTTGTTTATTGCTTGCGGCATCCTCCTTTGCGTGACGATTTTTTTTTTTTATTATGAGTAGTGAGTAGATTTATTAGTGCTTGTTAAATGATTAGTGATTTGGAATTTAGGTGCGGGTTTAAAAAGGTTTTAAAAAATTATTAGTCGTTAGAATTCTTCAATTTAAATATCGTCATTTACTTTCAATGCAATTTAAATACTTGTTATTTATTTAAAAAAATAATAAAAAAAACATTTTATTTTACTTAATTTCTTGAACCTAAGCCCGCACTTGATGAACTTTTCACGTCACTTAGCAAGCATATTTGTCATTTATATCTTTTAGATTAATTTTAGTATAATCTCGTAGTTTTAAATCTTAGAATTAATATTAGTTTAATTTTTAGTTTAAAATAGTAGATTTAGAAAACCAAATCCAAAACTTTTATGACAATCAAGCTCGAATTACAACTTGAACGTAGATTTCCATTCACCTCTCGTTGGGAAAACGACCCGGAAGGTTTTTGATAATTGCTTTGGTTAAAAGTGAATTTTTAGAACCCGACGGAAAATACTTACTATACTATAATTGTTATCTTCCTTATTATTACGTATTTATATTATATTATATATATATATATATATATATATATATATATATATATATATATATATATGTACTGATTTGGACGGATCAAAATTTTGGCGCCGCTGTCGGGGACTTGTGTTAAAGATTCCGTCGTTTACGTTTGTTGATTTTGGTTTGAAGATCCTTTCGTCCTCGAAAGTTTCATTTTTGTTAAATATTTCAAAAATCCAAAAAAATTAAAAAACCTAAAAGTAAAAAAATATTTTCTTTTTCTTTTTAGTATAATTATCATATAAATATTAAAAAAAAAAGAATCAAAAAATTAAAAAAAATTGTCCTAAAAAAATAAAAGAAATAAAATACACAAAGTTGGTAAAAGAACACCAACATATAATACCTTCAATTGAGGTATTATCATAAATAAGTTTCGATGAACTTGAAAAGTTCCCAAATCGAATCAAAGATTTTAAAACTTGCCATTTATGTCACTTACGAAATACGGCTCATCTTAAGAAGAAAATTTTAAGAGCTACCGTGAAGTAAGTTGATTATTTGGTTTAAGTTGTCTCTCGTTTTGTCCGTAAATAAAATATGTTGTTTAAAAAAATTGAAAAACCAAAAATATTCTTCTTTATCCTCTTATCCGTTGAATTCTTTCTCTCATCCTCTAAATCGTTTAATTCTTTGACATGTCATACAACGAACTTAGTTGCTATTTATGCGGTGATCCGTTAGATGGTATACTTTATCGACGATGCTCGTGCGGTTGGTGTGGAAACAAGCTTGATCATGGATTTTGTTCGTATTGCGCTTCTAGAGCTGAAAATTCATTCGCTTATGATCCAAACCCGAATTCTTTCGATAATTCTCCAAATTTTTCTTACCCACCTCCACAACCCCAGTTCGAGACATATTCGTGCGAGTTATGTGGGAACGATTTTTACTACGGTTATGATTGTCCATTACGAGTCCCGCTTGTCTATGAGCCAAAACCGTGCTACAATCAAAACTTTAATGATAATTTTTATCCACAAAATTCATCGACTTTTTCTCAACAATATCTTTGTTGTGCTTATTGCGGGGGTCCTCACTTTGATTATCAATGTCAACCGATTAATGAAACTTACTATGAACCTAATCCGAGTTATGATTCTTCCGGTTTTGACCAACCACAACCCCCGCAAGACTTCGTCGATAGTCATGGAATTCTACAAGCCCTTAATAAAATGCAAGAAGAACTTGAAGAAATAAAACAAGATCGAAGAAAGAAAATAGAGGATATGAGTATCGAGGAAATGAGGCATGAGCAGCAATTGGTTGATTACAAAATTAAAGAAATCACGAATGATTTGGGTTATAAAAGATTTCACGGCGAGAAGATTGATGAAGAATACGAGGAAGATTGTGAGATTAGAATTCAAAAACTTAAGCAAGATTTTAATGAATGGGGCAGCGAAGTTCGAAAAAAGGAGCAAGCTTACAATGAAGAACAGTATTATGCTGCCCGTCGTCGCATGCTTTCTATTCCTTTTGTCGACGAGGATGATTATATTCCTTTAGGAGATATTATTGCTCGATATTCTACTTCTAAAACAATTACACCCGACTTACCGATCGAGGAGCCCGATAACTCTCTAAGTATGGGGGACGAGCATCTTGACACTACTCCTAGTATTGAGAACCTTGTCCCAATCCCAAGTGAGTTCGAGGGTATTTCCGACAATACGAGTAATGTGCCTAATTGTGATAATCTTTTGGAATCTTTGATTAACCGTGATACTTCGATTGTTTATTCTTCTAAGATCGATCCTATTCTCGAGGAGTTCGCCGATGAACTTGCTCATATTGCTCTAATTCCACCAGGATTGTTGAAGCCGACTTTGATCCAAATGATGATACTTCGAGTGATAACGATGATTTTGAGGACATCGAGTACGTTAGCCTAGAGGAGGTGAATGAAGTCGAACAAGAAGAGAAAGAGTTTGATTTAGAAGACATTCTTCAAATCCAAGACGTTATTCTTCGTGAGAAATTATTAAACGTCCATCGTCTTATTACTGAAATCGAATCTTTGAAAGATAACTCTACTTTGGATTGTGTGCTTAATTCTTTTTTTATCTCCTATTCCCGTCGTGGATAGTGACTCGTTCTTTGAGGAGACCGATACTTATCTTTCTCATTTGGATAATTCTTTACCCGAATTCGATACTTTTAGCAATCATACGGAAGAGACGAGAAGTGGCAGTACCACTACTCATGCTAATTACTCTCTTCCCGAGTATGATTCGTTCCTTTTTTAGATTGGGCCTGATCAAGAGGGGTTGATTAGCATTGATAATTCAAATAATACTCTTTTAGAGCTTCCCGAGTTTGAATCATTTCATTTCGATCCATCATTTCCTCGACCTCCTCCGGAACCACCGGATGTTGAGATTTGCTTACATTTGAATCCCGATTGCAATTTTGATGAGCTTAATGAAGACAAATTTTTTGACCCAGGGGGAGGTGAGATTGTTTTTTCACAAAATGTTAAAGATGACGATTCCTTCACATTTTTCATTCGGACTTTTCTACCGTATCTCACCTACCCTGAGGATTCTCCTTTACTTCTCTCCACCGGGAGTGAAGACACCATTTTTGACCCCGACATCTCCACTTAGGACCGGTGGCATCTCATCGGGATGGAACTTTCATGTGCTTTAATGTTTATCCAAACATTAATGAAAGCCCGATTGAGATTTTCTCTTCCATTTGCTCCCCATGGACAACTTAATTCGGGGTCGAGTCAAGCTCGTGACTCGGTTAACAAAAACAAGAGTTTCTATCTTCTTATCTATTTTCTAACAATTAATGTAAGGGGGCTTTCCTCTTTTCCTTTCTTGTGTTTCGTGTTTTGTGATATTTGTCCAAGATTGCCCGAATTTTGAAGGCTCTCGTGCTCATAGTTTTGTCCATTCATACAGTCGAGCTTCATATCCTCAGCTTCATTTAGGGAATCCGATATCCTAAATCTTTTCGACTAACGTTTATCTTTAGCATATTTAATAAACGGCTTTAGATTTGCGTAGAGACCCCTTTATATCAAGATTATGCATTAGAATTAGTATGGGGGTATACATTGAGGACAATGTGTAGTTTTAGTATTGGGGGAATCTATCGATTTGATTGTGCCTACTGCCGTTGTTTTCACGTAATCCCGTTTTTACCACCAAAATTTCAAAAAAACTTCAAAAAATTAAAAATTTCAAAAATAAAATAAGTGTTTTGTCACAATATGACTCTTCCTAGGGGTAGAATAAGAATAAAATTTTGAAACCCATCGAGCGGGTTGATACTCTAGCTTTTCCTTAAACGTTTAGGTAACATTGCGGCAAATTCGCGAAGAATAAAAAATAATAGAGTTAAGTATGAGTGGGATGCTAAACAAGGATTATTTGGAAATCTTAAGAGCTCATGTATGTAATTTGTGGCTTTTTTTCCCATAAGCTCTTAACCGGACTAATCATACGTGCTATTTTGGAGATTAAAACTTATAATCAACAATTTTTATGTCGTATATAGCCAAAAATTTTTGTCTTAGTTCAAACTTTACTTGAATTTTTTCAAAAAAGAGTCTTTTTCTTTAGAGTTAAAATAAAATATAAAATAAAAAAAAAATTGAAATGATGAAAAATGAAAAAATATAATAATAAAAACCGTGGGCAGATAAAAGTTTGCTGCCTCTTGCCGGCTCACAACCGATGTGGTAGTCTTCTAAAGAAAGCCCATAGTAAGAATAAAAATCCAAGACTGATAAAAGTTTGATGCATCTTGCCTGCTCACAACCGATGTTGCAGCCTTCTAAAAGGTCGAGGGTTACAATTGCATAAATGTTATGTTTAATATTAAGTTTGAATTAATAAATAGATCTCTTTTTGTTAAATTTAATTATGCTTTTGAACTTTGACTATTCTATTTTAAGTTTTTAAATAAGCTATGTGTAAACGGGAAACCTGAGAGTTTTTGAAACCCAAGGTCCGTGAGTCCCGATACTAGTCTATGTGGGGTGTCAAAAGCCTGGTCACTTAGCCGCAAGGTTGGGATGTGCCGAGACGAAAGTCGCTACATGAGATGATCTCGCCTTCAAACTCATTATTCTCGGGTGGAACGTGAAACATATAATTTTGCAAAATGTTGATCCATGGTTGAAATTCAAAATAACACATTCACCTAAGATATAATAATTATCGAGAGTGAAAAGTTCACAAGTTGTAAATATGAGTAGTGATAGCATTTTAACTGATATTTAGCGGTGATTTCATTTTAAGCTAGGTTTGGAGCAAGTGAAAAGTCAGGGACGATGAATTTATCCTTTTTGGGCATTCTCGGATCGAAATGCATCTTGATCTATGATCCCTAATGGTTATGGAAATAACGAAAGTCGGAATATTCTAGTTAGTTAAAAAAAGCATAAAAATGGAAAAAAAAAAAAAAAAGTTTTGAAAAATGAGGTATTTTAAAGCTTGTGATTTCTTAACTCTCCCCACAAAAGTCTTTGCTACTTTTTAAAGATTTAGTTTGGGGAAGTTTTGAGGTATTAGGTTTTAGAGCATATAACAATGTGTGAGGACACGGCAATACCTTAGTATGGGGGAATTTGGTATTTTCTATTTTATACATACCTTTTACCTTGAAAAACGAACCCAAATGACCAAAAACATAATAAAAATGGCAAATATATGCTTGTTTTTAATCTCGTTTTATGTATGTGCAGGTATGGATATTAAAGAAATTGACAAAATCAAGGCAAAAATAGACAAAACTAGACACGAGAAAGAAAGAACGTGAAAAGCCGAGGCCAAAGTGTGCATTTATCAAGAAAAACCCAAGATAAGAGCCTTAAACCCCAAATACACCAAAACCGTCAAAGAAAATAACGCCGTTAGTCCCTAATTCATAAAAGGACTAACGGTCGTTAAATCCTACACAAACAAAACCAAAAACAAAACAGATGTTAATAACACTTGTTAAGTGTTATTTTTACACTGAACCCATAATCATTCTCGGCCCAAATTATTTATAAAAAAGGTCAAGGCCCATATAATATAACCTGAGCCCAACAACTCTTTTTACCTTTTGTCAAAATCAAAACACGGGTCAACACCCTTACTCAAATTACTGTTTATCCTTTCCAACGTTTCCCTCCATTTTTACCCCCACACAACGGCTCAGGTGTAATATACATAAGTACACATACTTCTGTGCTTCTAGAAACTTTTGAATGACACGTCTGACACCAAGGAATGCCACGTTGGCGATCCCGTGCACTCTCATTGGCTGAAAAACATGGCACTCAATCCAACGACCCTAATTGCTTGATCAAGAGTTAGTTATTAATGGAAGGCTATGATTAAATGGATGGAGGAGCGTGTAAAGACCTAGAAGCATCTGCTCAAGGCTATAAATAAAAGCTCTCTCACACAATGCAACATCATCTAGGAGTAGGGTAGCTTTGTGTAGCTTATTTACTTTATTTTGATGTATTTACTTTTCAAAAGCTTGTATTCACTTTCAAATTATTAATGAAATTTACTTTTACATTAATTCTGTCTTTTATAATCAAGTCAGTTGCTTATTCAATAATCTCTAAAGTTACTTAAGCTGTTTTCCATTCTCAATAAACTTCTAATTACTGTTTTAAGCTACTACATTACTCTTAGTCCTAAATTTCACCAAAACAGTCTTATTCCTTTGCTTATTTTTGGATTGCTTAGTATGGATGATAAGCCAATTTTGGACGGGCTTATTGGACCCACTGGCTTGTTCTAAACAAGCCAGAGCTTGTAGATGTAAGCTCATTTGAGCATTCACCTCTGTTTAGCTGAGGTAGAGGTACCTTCTCCTTTTCCTTTCTTTATTTTCTTTGTTGTCCTTTATTATTCTAGCTTATCTATCAATTTAGCTTAAATCTACTTTTTATCTGCTTATTACTGTTCATTTCTGCTTAATGTTGCTTAATACTTTAGTTTAATGCTTATCTAGTTCATAAGTTAGATTAAATCTTAATCTGCAAGTTAGTTTTATAAAAACAGTAAAAAAATCCAAAAATATTTGCATAGTTTAGTAGCTTATTTTTCTGGCTTATCTGCTTGTTTAAATATGCTTATTTAGTCTGATTTTAGCTATCTATCATCTGGTATTTGTAATTTTTTCTTTAAATCTCAATTTTATAAGCTTAGTATGAATATAGAAGCCTATTTAAAGAGGTTTGGGTCAAGGCAGTACTAACTTGAGTTAGTACTGCCAAGGCTCTCTTGGTTCTTTAAATTGAATTTATAGTTCATATTAAGGTTTATAAGTAAGGATTTAAGGTGTTTGTAGGTTTAAATCAGTTTTCAATCATGTTTAGTAAAAGTAGAGTTAGAAACTGTTAGTATAAGTATAGTTGTATAAGCATTTTTAGCTTAGTCTTGTTCTAGTTAAATGAATCACTCTTTTTGCTTTTATTTTGGTCTTTAAAAGATGTTCAAATTATGTCCAAAGTTCTGCACTTGTAGGTTTTGGGTTTGTATTTTGGTCATTTGCATCAGCTGCATAAAAAGCCAAAAGGCCATTTTCAAGTTCATAATTCAGTAGGTAGAAGTAGTTGGTAGCTTTTGCAAATTAGTATACTAGTAGTTTGTAGGGTAGTGTTAATCTGTTTGAACTTATTTCAGCTTATAGAGCTTAATTGGTTATCTGTTTTTAGGTCTAAAATTAGCATTTTGTCTTTTCAATAAAAAATAAAACTCAGCTCCTACTGAGCCAATAAGCCTTTTTCAATTAACTTTTTCATAGATCATTTGAATTTCAAAATGCTTTTCAAAAGCTGTTTTAAGTATATTTGAGGTCAATCTTTAAGGTGGTATAAGATAGATAGCCATAAGGTTTTGTTTGCATGCTTAAAAATAAGCTCAAAGTTGCTAGTTCGGACTGTTTGGTTTGTAGTTGTAGGATAAGAGCTTAATTGATTGTTCCAGCTTATGGCTTATTCTTTTTGCTTAATTCTTGCTCAGGCTAGTTTGTTAGGTTAGTTGAAGGGTAGTAATAGCTTATTTTCCTTAGGCTTAAGCTTAATTTCTGCTTATTTGTTTTCTTATTTCAAGTAAAAAGCCAAAAATATTTTTAGTCATTTCTATCTGAATGTTAAGCTCTTTTCTGGCTTATTGTTTAAGTATTTCAAAAAGTTTCTTTTATAAAAGTTACTTATTTTCAGCTTTTTAACAAGTTTGTTTTTGAAAATTTTTGCAAAAAGTTAAAAAAGGGAAGAGAGGAAGTCAGGGGTGAGCAAGGCTCGAACCCTACTTACCCTCCTCACCTTTTATAACACAACACACAACACACACTCACCACTACGCCTCTTAGGAATTTTACGTCCTAAGGTTGCGTTTTAAATTTTTTAACATCTTTTTGGAACTCTTTATAAAAAGCACTTCGTGGGTTTTCTGCTTGTTCCCGACTTATGAGGTTTTGCATTTTTAAGTATTTTTTTTATTTTTCTACTTCTACTCATAATTCAGCGTTTTTTAGTAATTTTCTATGAAAATTTTTATGGTTACACTTTTATATTTTTATATCAATTTAATTTTGTTAAAAACTTTAAAACATCATAACAAATCAGATAATTAATCAAAAAAAATAATTTCCTTTTTTATAAAATTTTCTTTTATCATAATCTAGGCTTAGGTTTGAAATTTACTTTCGTAAGGTTAATATTTTGAAATTTTACTTTTTAAAGAACGGGGATTTCGTTCCCGTTTTTTCTTCGTTTTTAAGTATTTTCCCTCCAAAACCAATGTACAACACTTTAAAGCCTGAAGTACAAGTCGACAATGCAAGAATTCAAATAAGCCCATTTTCCCTCCATTTTTCTAAGGCATTTCGTACAACCTTTCTAACACAACTTACAAGCTTCTTAAGCATCACATTTGAACCATAGTTTCCCTCTATTTCAGCCCATAGCTCGTCCTAAATCCAAAACCCTAACCCAAAACCCTAATGAACCCGTAACACCTTAACTAGCTCGAACCAAGTCTAAACCAAGCAACCACCCTTTCACCACCATGCCGCCACCTCACCACCACCTTGTCACCACCTTGCTAGTACCCTAGCACCTTGTCACACCCTTGCTCACTAAGTAAAACCTCTCTAGTCACCTCCTTGTAAGCTACTAGTCACCTACTTGTCACCACCATGGTAATTCGAACCCTTCTCACCCTCTAACACCTTTCAAAGCTACTCCTAGCTTATACTAGTCATTCTTAGTATCCCTTGGTCACTACTCTACTACAACTTGGCCACTACTTCACACAAACTTGGTCACCACTCTTATTTCAACCCTATAGATACACGCATACATGTACACCTTCAAAACTCACCACTAAGTTTCATACTACCTCAAAACTATGTTCTAGCCAAGCTAAGGAAGGAAAAAAGAAAGGTCTTTAAGCTATTTTGGAACCAAGGGATAAGAAAAGAAGAGTTCTTGATTCATCTCCAAGCTTTCGGGTTACATTTCATCATTTTCGACCCATATCAAGCCATTTTTGATCCATTCAAGCTCTACTAAGCCTCATATCTTGTTCTATAAGCTCTTGTCATATTTTAGATCATGTATAAGCTTTGATATAATCATTTGTTCAAGCTAAACTCTTTTGGAAACCCTAAGTCTACTCGTTTGGTTTTCCTAAACCAAACACGCCTTTTAAAAACCCTAAAACCCTTTTCATAACCCTAATAAGCTATAAGCCATAAGCTGATTCCATAAGCTATTCTAATAAGCTATTTTATCATTTCTATAAGCTTAGAAACAAACTCTAAAAGTTCTAAGCCATCGGGTTAATATTTCTAAACCAAACGCGTAAGCTCTTTTCATAAGCTACAAGCTCGTAAAACTTACTTATTTTAGCTTATAGTAATAAGCTATAAGCTGCAAATTGATTTTGAGACAAAAAAAATACAAAGATTATGAAATTTGGACTAGAAATGCAAATCGTATATGCATGAGGGGTATATATTGTAACTTTTGAAATTATTAAACTTTCAGGCCAAAAGTGTAATTATCCTAAAGTTAAAATCACAAGGGCCTGTTTTGCCATATTTCTAAGTTAAGGGTTAAATGTTTAAAATATAATTAAATGGTTAAAAGTGTAAATTAATATATACCAAGGGTATATATTATTATTTTCATATTCTCAAAGGTATAAAATATAATATTTTTATATTAATTAAAAAATATAATTAAACATTATAAGACTTAATAATTATGTTATATATTTAACATAATTTAGCATCCACTAGCTTTTGAAGAAACTTAAAAAGATAAAATCCTATCATTTAAACTATAACGTATCACGTTACTAGGGAATTTCATGTGAGGGTGTAGAATCCCGTTAACACTTTACTTCATACAATCGATCACGAAATCAGAACTAGAAATGTGAAAGAGAGATGAGTTGTTTAGAGAGAGAAAGAGGAGAGAGAATTGAGAGAGAAAAGAGAAAGATATTTTAGATATTTTTGAACAACTTTACAACTTTTCCAAGTGGAAAAGTTCCTTATATACCCCGACACTTAAAAGTGAC